>CM076683.1:11312702-11610202 GCA_038501925.1 Xenopus petersii
TGACTGTGTATAGTGTGTGTGTATTGTGTGTGTGTGTGACTGTGTATAGTGTGTGTGTATTGTGTGTGTGTGTGACTGTGTATAGTGTGTGTGAGTATAGTGTGTGTGTGACTGTGTATACTGTGTGTGTGTTTAGTTGTAAGGTGTGTGGATGACTGGTAAGACTTTGATCTGAATGGTTGGGAGATGGGAAAGTCTGATCGTAAGATGATTGGTATGATCGGATCTTTGCATCTATGTCCAGCTTAAGTCTGTGCTACAGCGGATGAGGAAAGAAGCCTCCTGACTCACTTGACACTTTTCATTCCCCTTATACTTTATGTATGTGATTGTCACACTGTGTGTTGTACAGCAGATGTGTGTGTTGTACAGTTTGGGCAGGTGAGCGTTTAACCCGTTGAGTGACAGTGAGCAGAACCTATAGGTTTCCATGTGGCGGTGGGATCTGCCGTACAGAGAGGCGGTGCGTGACGTAATAATCAGCAAGTGCCGGTATAAAAGTGCTGCCGCCTCGCTGAGCCTCGCTCACTCTGGAGCTGCTGCGCTTCGCGGACCTGTGCGCTCGGAACAAGAATCTCCAGGACTTCCCGGACTCCCCATTGTCTCCCCATTGTGTCCCCATGCCGCCCAGCACCCTGACCCCCAGCTCTAGCAGCCAATAAGAATCAGCCTCATGTTTCTCGCTCCTCGGCTGTTCCGCGCAGGAGTGTGGCCAGTGCCGGGAGCTGATGGGCTGCTATTGGCTTCTGCTCTGTTGGGGCTGGAGATCATGTCTGGAGCCGGGACTGGCCCTGCCCAAAAACTTAGTGTCCCACGGAGGAGAAGAGCAAGTGAATGGGGGTGTCAGTTGCCCCCTGCAGCCCCCGGTGCAATGGCTTAGGGCCCCCCAGGATTAAGAAGCTGCTGGTGATGTCCAGTAGGATCATGGAATGGAACATCACAGTGTCTGCTAATGGGAGCGCAGGGGCAGATACCTGGGGCAGCCACCGCTTCTCCGTCTTCAGTGTCCTCATTTTAACTCTGCTGGCCATGCTGGTGATTGCCACCTTCCTATGGAACGTGCTGGTGCTGGTCACCATCCTGAGGGTGAGAACATTCCACAGGGTGCCCCACAATCTGGTGGCCTCCATGGCCATATCCGATGTGATGGTGGCCGCCCTGGTGATGCCCTTGAGCCTGGTGCATGAGCTGAACGACAGGCGCTGGAGACTGGGCAGAGTACTTTGCCACATCTGGATCTCCTTCGATGTCCTCTGTTGCACGGCCAGCATCTGGAACGTGACCGCCATCGCCCTGGACAGGTATTGGTCCATCACCAGACACCTGGAATACACCCTAAAGACCAGGAAGAGGATCTCCAACATCATGATCCTCCTCACTTGGCTCCTTTCTGCTGTCATCTCACTGTCCCCTCTTTTTGGGTGGGGCGAGACCTACTCCGAGGTGAATGAAGAGTGTCAAGTGAGCCAGGAACCTTCCTACACCATCTTCTCTACTTTTGGGGCATTTTATCTCCCGCTTTGCGTGGTTTTATTTGTCTACTGGAAAATCTACAAAGCAGCTAAATTTCGGATAGGGTCGAAGAAGACAAACACAATAACACCAATGCCCGAGGTGATTGAGGTTTGTTCTCCAATTCCTTTGATTTATCCCTTGGTTTGCTCCTTTTCACTCCACTGAGCTGGTTGGTAGGAAGGTAGGCACGTACTGATGAACTGACCGGTAGTTTAACATGAAGAATAGGAGAATGTCATAGGAAAGCACAGTCTATAGACTAAGCACACTTCCCTGGTATTCAAGAGGTTAAATGTGGCCATGGCTGAATAAATATATATTTTCTAGGTCCCTACACAACCTCACATCTATACATGATTTTGTGCATGCAAAGCCTGCTGTAAATACATACTTTATATTATTTAACGGGATCCGTTTTCCGGAAACCTGTTATCCAGAAAGCTCAGAATTACGGAATTGGCCGTCTCCCAAAGACTCCATTTTATACAAATAATCCAAAATTTTAAAAAACGATTTCCCTTTTCTCTGCAAAAATAAAACAGTAGCTTGTACTTGATCCCAACTAAGATATAATGGGGGTCATTTATAAAGTTCGCGCAGTGCATATTTTTCGCAAATGGTTGTATTGCGCATGTTTTTTGTTGAGCGCTAATATATTGCACTGCTCTGCCCGTCTTTCCGTTTTTTGTGAATTCGCAGTGTGAATAAATTTTCGCAAATGGCACGCAAGTGAGACAGGAGTTTGCGCAAGCGCACCCAATGTGCGAGGTTGCTGTGCACGAAAATAGCGTTAAATTCACAGTTTACAAAACTGTTTTGCGAATATTTTATCCGCCACCAAAGTTGTGGCATAATTGAGTCCCAGAGTGTGCGCATAAGGATTCGCAGTTTGCGAATTGTGACATATTTATAAAGCCCCTTTAGACATTCGCATTGTGAATAAAAAATTCGCAATTCTGTATGCACCCTCTTATTCAGCTTTATAAATATAACCATGCGCAGGGCAAATATATTCACTTTGCGAACCAATCTGCCCTGCGCGAACTTTATAAATGACCCCCAATGAATCCTTATTGGAAGCAAAAGCAGCCTATTGGGTTTATTTCATGTTTACATGACTTTCTAGCAGAGTTAAGGTATGAAGATCCAAATTACGGAAAGATCTATTATCCAGAAAACCCCTTCTGGATAACAGGTCCCATACCTGTACACTGGTATTGGACCTACTATCCAGAAATATGGGCATGTCAGTTCACAAAGTCACTGATATAATATATTTTTATCAGCCTCAGGCTCTGTGTTCCTTACCCATAAAACACCAGGTCCCAAGTATTCTGGATAAGAGATCCCATCCCTGTACCAACTCTTTGTTTGAGTGGTTATAATAAACAGCAATGTTCATATTCACGACTTTCGTTTCAGATAATTCCTTTCTCCTGGGAATTAAAGGGTTTGGTGGATATGTTCCTGTACAAATTGTTGGCCAGCCATCTGGGTTTATTCTTGTGCAGTCTGTCTCTGGTCCTCTGCTGGTTTGTAGGGCTGCCAGCACCAACAATTAACTTCCCCTTTATTTTACAGTGTTTTATTGTTCATTTATATAGCACCTACATATTCCATAGCGCGTTATAGATATTGATATATCATTCCATATCACATTCACACACTAGGGATAATGTTAATCAGGAGCCAGTGGACTTGTATGTTTTTGGAGGATCTGGAGAAACGTGAAAAACCTGGAGGAAACTGGCAAAAACGTACAAACTGAATGTTTGACTTGGGCAAAACCTGAGAGGGTGCTGTATGCTAATAATGGTCAATAGTTACAAAGTATTACATTGGCCAGAAATGTATTCCATCACTGTAGTCTTCTGCCTCTTGAACCAAAGTTCCCCTCACCCCACCCACAGCCAAAGCAATGCCCAGTAGACCTAGACATCTGACCATTAACTAGAGTTATTGGTCAGCACCAATGCAATTTCAAAGTCTGGACCTCCCTGTTATTCCTTTTCCATGTCCTCAACCTTCATGTCCAGAGCTCTGCCCCAGTTTCTTCATTGCTTAATATTTTCCTCACGTAACACATGATATAGTACAGTGCAAAAAATAAAACAAACGACCTGATGCTTGGCCTGATAGTGGCTTTCTTTGTTAATTGTAGGTGAAGGAAGCCTCCCACCAGCCTCAGATGGTCTTCACCGTCCGACATGCTACCGTCACTTTCCAGACAGACGGGGACACTTGGAGGGAGCAGAAAGAGAAAAAGGCAGCCTTGATGGTTGGGATCCTCATTGGGGTCTTTGTTCTCTGCTGGATCCCCTTCTTTATAACTGAACTAATCAACCCTCTGTTTTCATGTGACATCCCCCCGATCTGGAAAAGTATATTCTTATGGCTAGGGTACTCAAACTCCTTCTTCAACCCTTTGATCTACACAGCCTTTAATAAGAATTACAACAACGCTTTCAGAAACTTGTTCTCCAGGCAGCGGTGATCGGTCAATTGCCGCTCAAGTTAGGACATGCTTGGTATCTCATCAGGTCTTCATGGTCTTCATCTCACAGACTTCTAAGCCATGGGCAATGTGCGTATCTGGGTCCACTGGATGCAAAATCATTGAATGCCAGTGATGAGAGTTGGTTCTTCTTGTCCAAGGAGTCATATAGTCCATAGTCATCTAGTTCAAGGTTATTCTAGTAGATAACTCAGTCGGATATGTCTAATTATCAGGCCGTCACAATCCCATACGTGTCTTCTGCGTACAAATACACCCTTCCAGATGTCTGTAGAACTTTATCAGATGCTTCCTAACCTTGTGAGCATCAACGATGGAATATTATTTTCTGCTATGGCTTAGAAATATGGGACAGGATCACCTCGGATGTACTTTCAAAGAGGTTCTGAAGCAGCTATTGACTCTACAATGTGTGTGAATAAGTGTTTTGGCTTGAATGAAGATGTATGGAAGGCGTTGCTCTTGGGACTTGATTTATTGATGAATAAATAGACAAGAGAAGTGTGGAGATGTGGCTTATTCTGTGGAGATCATTTATTTCCTGCTTATTTACAAATAAGGAGTTTAAACCTGTCCTGATGAATTGTCTACGGACAGGAAAGTAGCAGCACCCTGCCTTTTTACTGGATCTGCTGTAGTTGTAGCTGTGCACATAGCTCATCCGAGGCAGGCAGTATGGCAGCTCCCAGCCCTACATAAATATGCAAAAGAAGAATGTTTTGTGCACATTCATTGTTACATTTTGCTGCCTATTTAAATGAAATGATAAACGATAAGAGTCTCTCTTTAATCATAGTATTCATCTTAAAAGTCAGTGTTTAAATGGCAAATGTATAAAGTAAAAGAAGCCTGTCACAGGGTAATGATAAGGGAGCTGCTCAGAGATACGAGCCGGTGACTTACACATGGTGATGACATTTCGAGCAAATATAAAGATCATTATGTGTTTCATTCTGAATGATTTGCAGCTCAGCCGGTCCCTCCCCGGAGACCCTGTACCTTCTCGGATTCCTTAGGTCTTTTCATTCATAGTGGATTATCTGATCATTTGTACCAGGGGCAGCTCTCTGATTGGCATAAATACAGGGCATTTTCACTCGTCTTTTCAGCAATGTCTAATCACCGTGGTGGCAGGTTCATTTGAGAGCTTCATCATTCCCCTCTCTTTAACAGAACAGAGAGGTTATTGCTAGGCAAGCGTCTGACACACATCTGACTGCACTGAAAAGGGCATCTCGTTGAGTTCACAATCTGCCATTGGATCTCCAGGGAAACTGAAAAAGAAGGGCCAGTAATATCCAATTAAGCAGTAATGCGTTTAACCCATGAAAGGTTCTGTACACAAAATGTGAGCATAACAACAAGGAATGTAGAGAAGGAATGCAGAGCTCCAGTCTTGCTAAAGTTTATATGCCAGTGGAGCATCATCACAAATCTGTTTAATCTGATTATATATTTAATGGTACCCAGTACATACGCATACAGTTATAAGGATTTTAGAAGCCACTGAGGGGTATTGTTACCATATAAAGGCACAAGGCTGAGTTATACAGGGAACTCTGAGTATCACTCATGTATTATAAGGGATAATGTACCCCCTACTGTAAATGATAAGGATATTAGAAGTCAGTGAGGGGTTGTTCTGTGACCATATAAAGGCACAAGGCTGCAGGCTGAGTTATACAGGGAACTCTGAGTATCACTCATGTATTATAAGGGATAATGTACCCCCTACTGTAAATGATAAGGATATTAGAAGTCAGTGAGGGGTTGTTCTGTGACCATATAAAGGCACAAGGCTGCAGGCTGAGTTATACAGGGAACTCTGAGTATCACTCATGTATTATAAGAGATAATGTACCCCCTACTGTAAATGATAAGGATATTAGAAGTCACTGAGGGGTTGTTCTGTGACCATATAAAGGCACAAGGCTGCAGGCTGAGTTATACAGGGAACTCTGAGTATCACTCATGTATTATAAGAGATAATGTACCCCCTACTGTAAATGATAAGGATATTAGAAGTCACTGAGGGGTTCTGTGACCATATAAAGGCACAAGGCTGCAGGCTGAGTTATACAGGGAACTCTGAGTATCACTCATGTATTATAAGAGATAATGTACCCCCTACTGTAAATGATAAGGATATTAGAAGTCACTGAGGGGTTCTGTGACCATATAAAGGCACAAGGCTGCAGGCTGAGTTATACAGGGAACTCTGAGTATCACTCATGTATTATAAGAGATAATGTACCCCCTACTGTAAATGATAAGGATATTAGAAGTCACTGAGGGGTTGTTCTGTGACCATATAAAGGCACAAGGCTGCAGGCTGAGTTATAAAGGGAACTCTGAGTATCACTCATGTATTATAAGGGGTAATGTACCCCCTACTGCAAATGATAAGGATATTAGAAGTCACTGAGGGGTTGTTCTGTGACCATATAAAGGCACAATGCTGCAGGCTGAGTTATACAGGGAACTCTGAGTATCACTCATGTATTATAAGGGAT
Source organism: Xenopus petersii (assembly GCA_038501925.1). Taxonomy (NCBI): domain Eukaryota; kingdom Metazoa; phylum Chordata; class Amphibia; order Anura; family Pipidae; genus Xenopus; species Xenopus petersii. The sequence goes on from CM076683.1 coordinate 11,319,246, forward strand.
CATGTACCCCCTACTGTAAATGATAAGGATATTAGAAGTCACTGAGGGGTTGTTCTGTGACCATATAAAGGCACAAGGCTGCAGGCTGAGTTATACAGGGAACTCTGAGTATCACTCATGTATTATAAGGGGTAATGTACCCCCTACTGTAAATGATAAGGATATTAGAAGTCACTGAGGGGTTCTGTGACCATATAAAGGCACAAGGCTGCAGGCTGAGTTATACAGGGAACTCTGAGTATCACTCATGTATTATAAGGGATAATGTACCCCCTACTGTAAATGATAAGTATATTAGAAGTCACTGAGGGGTTCTATGACCATATAAAGGCTCAAGGTATTCGTAAGGAGATATATATATATATATATATATATATATATATATATCATAGCTGTCAAGCATGCAAGAGTTCGCTGTTGATGAGATCCCAGCATGCCAACACATGGACCCTGCCACCAATAAGAACAACAAATGTGCCCTTATAGATTTTCGCTGATCTGTTATTCTGCTTTCAATTGTTAAACATGAAAACTGACTATATAATAGTGAATAAAGAAGTATGTTTTTATGTCCACTAGGGGGGGTATAAGAAATATCTGTATTGCAACAACATCCCTTAGTTAGGAGACCTTCTTGTGGAATGTTGGTGAGGGAGCGGTTCCCTTCTGCAGCACCTAGTCCAGGTATGCAGCTACACTTAATAGGCCAGCTCCCACCCGTACACCCATGTTGTGCCAAAACATGATGTTCTCTACACATCATGTATATTTTTCTCTATTCTTAGAGCTCCAGTGCATGCCCTGTCTGCCCTGCAATAATATAGAAAAATAGTTTTATACCAGTCAGCATCCATTGTGACAAGTATAAGACTGACAGGTAATGATACCACAATGATGTACAGTGGTAGAGACAGTCACTCTAAGAATAAAAAAAATGTATTTTCATAAACAAAATGTATTGTTTTGAATGGAGACGTTGCAGGAAAGAATTTCTGATTTTATATTATGAATTATATTTTGCTTTTCAAAATTAGATTGCATGGCGGGTGAACCAAGGGGCTGCTACATTTTTGAGGTATATGTTTATGAATGGGTCGTCATGAGATGAATTTGTTGCAGTTCAACTTGCACCAGAAAAGTTAAATGAAAGTCTGACTCAGTATAACTAAATTGTGAATTGGTTATGTGTCTGTTGTTGCTTAGGATTGGGAAGAAAACAAGGCTGGTTTCTATTGCTCATATAAATGTTGTGTCCAAGCATTGCACTTTTTTTTACTGAGCTGAGATTAATATATTCATGGTTTTGTGTTATACCTAATAATTTGCCTCTTGATTCTGGCTTCTAGTTACTTTGAGATCATTTATAATTGGATACAGGTTGGTCTAGCCCTGGTATCATTCTAATGCTCTGATTGGATACAGGTTGGTCTAGCCCTGGTATCATTCTAATGCTCTGATTGGATACAGGTTGGTCTTTCTCTATGATCATTCCTATACTCTGATTGGATATAGGTAGGTCTTTCCCTGTGATCATTCTAATGCTCTGATTGGATACAGGTTGTTCTGTGATCATTCTAATGCTTTGATTGGATACAGGTTGGTAACCCTGTGATCATTCTTATACTCTGGATACAGGTTGGTCTAGCCCTGTGATCATTCTAATGCTCTGATTTTATACAGGATGGTCTGACCCTAGTATCATTCTAATGCTCTGATTGGATACAGGTTGGTCTAGCCTTGTGATCATTCTAATGCTCTGATTGGATACAGGTTGATCTAACATTGTGATCATTCTAATGCTCTGATTGGATACAGGTTGGTCTAACCCTGGTATAATTCCAATGCTCTGATTGGATACAAGCTGGACTTAAGATGTGATTTGAATGCAATACTCAGCATGAACTAACTTTTACAGTATAACTAGTTTGATGTTGCTGCAATGTATTTTTCAAATACAGAAATATCTGACTAATGTAGTCACTCAAGTCAATGTGGACTAACTGTAGACTTCAGCAAAGTCCTACGTGACTGTTTATTCACTTACGATATGAGCTTCCATGTGAATAACTGGTTCTGGAACATCTGGTTTAGATAATACAGTCGATTTTTAATTCATTGTAGAATCAATACAAAATTCCTTGAGGATTATGCAAACATTTTTTTAAAAAAAAGGAGAAGAGTCTGTAATCTGCCCAAAACGCCACCAATAAATGAGCAATGTTTTGATTTTCTGGAAATAACTAATTATATCCTATTGACACCTTTTTGCCTAAGCAAAATAATATATTATAATTTCATTCTCTTTATGAACCTGGCATGAAATACTGAAAACCTTGCATAATTATTTTTTGTTTAGGTATTAATTCTGTTTAAGGTATGGGGGAAATAACTTTCAGCATTGTTAACTCACATTTATTAGCACAAATAATTGAGTTTTATTTTATGGTCAAACTATGCAAGAGGGAGAGGGACTGTTCTGCTGGAAGAGTTTAATGGAAATTGGGCTGTTTGTGCAGATTAAGACCTGAACTAAATGTCAACGTTATTGCTTTCAATCATGGCAGTGAACTAGGCACTGAAAAAATATTTAATAAAGTTTCTGGAATTACTGTGTCACGTGATGTGTAATTAAAGCCCAAGTCCAACCTAACTAGAATCCACGATTTGATCTTATTTATTATTAAAAAAGCTGGATTTAATCGGATCGGGTAAAAAGATTATAAAATTTAGCAAAAAACAGAATCTATTCAGAGTTTTTTCCCAATTCGCACTTTTTTCAAGTTTTTTCCCGAAAAGCCCACATTTTTGGGATATTTGCCTGCAAAAGTCGGATTTTTGGGCTGATTCCAATGAAGACCACAGAAATGTACAAATAGGATAGGGACCTCTCTCATTGACTTATATACGTACAACCTCGGCAGGTCTTAGATGGCGGGTTTTTGGATTTGGGATTTTTACAGCATTGGCCTTTAATAAATGTCAAAAAGAAAATAAAAACCCCCAAAAATTAGGGTTTTGCTCTAAGAAGCCCAACCGGAGTTTAGTAAATAACCCCCTTTATTTTTTATAGAACTGGCATATTTTGTAGCACTATAAAGATTGTTCATCAATCCCTGTCCCAGTTAACTTGCCTGTATTTGTATGTTGGGTTGGGTTTTCTCCAGGTTATCCAGAAATCCGTAGAGTACCTGGAGAAAACCCATCCCAAGTGCAAGATAGTTTGCCATTAGTGATGAGTCAATTTCTCCCGTTTCGCTTCACTAAAAAATTTGCGAATCTCTCGCTACAAAAAATTAGCGAAAAATTGTGAGATCAGAAATTCAAATGTTTTCGCAAAAAAACATGAAAATCGAACATTTTCACGAAAAAATCGAGTAAATTCGAATGTTTTCACGAAAAAATCAAGCAATTTGAATGCTTTCACGAAAGAATCTAGCAATTCGAACGTTTTCACAAAAAACATGGAAATTTGCGGCAAATTTGTGCCAGTTGAATTTATTTGCCGATCACTATTGCCCATTCTTGCCATAAGGCCATGGCATAGCAGCCTTTGTATTGTTTCAGTTGTTGGACAGATATAGTGAATGATTGAAATGGCAGAAAACACTCTTTTTTTACCTAATTATTTGGTGGTGCATCATACATACATACGCAATACACATATGGAGCATTGGCAGAATAGATTTTCAGATATGTCTGATCGCCAAACCAACTAATATCCATTTTATATGAATATTCAGCTAACTTTTATTATGTTTTAGAATGGCTAATACTAAGCAACTTTTAAATTGGCGTTCATTTTTTTATTTTTATGTAGTTTTTAAATTATTTGTCCTTTTCTTCTATTTCTTTCCAGGTTTCAAATGGGAGTCATCTAAAAAACAAATGCTCTGTAAGGCTACAAATGTATTGTTATTGTTACTTTTTATTACTCATCCTTCTATTCAAGCCTCTCCTATTCATATCCCAGTCTCTTATTCAAATCAATGCATGGTTGCTAGGGGAATTTGGACCCCAGCATCCAGATTGCTGGAATTGCAAACTGTAGAGCTGCTGAATATAAAGCTAAATAATTGAAAAAAACACAATTAATCAAAAATGAAAACCAATTGCAAATTGTCTGATATTATCAGCCTCTACATCATACTAAAAGTTAATTTAAAGGTGAACAATCTCTTTAATCTCACATGCCATATTTTATAACCTCATTGATCGGGGCTGAGTTAAAGGAGAAGGAAAGCCCCAGGGCGCAAAACCCCTCCCCCCTCCCCTCCGTTGCCCCCCCTCCCTCCTCCCCCCTGGCCTACCTGTCCCCCTGGGCAAATGCCCCTAACTTGTTACTCACCCCTCTGCGCAGGTCCTGTCCATGGAGTTCGCAGTCGCCATCTTCTCCCACGCGCGTCTTCTTCCTCCTCTGACTGGCGTTTTCTGGCGCATGCGCAGTAGGAACAGTTACCAGTACGGCTCTACTGCGCATGCGCCGAATGTCACGAAGTTTTCCGATTTCACTTCGTGACATTCGGCGCATGCGCAGTAGAGCCGTACCGGTAACTGTTCCTACTGCGCATGCGCCAGAAAACGCCGGTCAGAGGAGGAAGAAGACGCGCGTGGGAGAAGATGGCGACTGCGAACTCCATGGACAGGACCTGCGCAGAGGGGTGAGTAACAAGTTAGGGGCATTTGCCCAGGGGGACAGGTAGGCCAGGGGGGAGGAGGGAGGGGGGGCAACGGAGGGGAGGGGGGGAGGGGTTTTGCGCCCTGGGGCTTTCCTTCTCCTTTAAGCGTTGATTAAGAAGGACCTTGTCAGTTATGGATGAGGACATTAAGTGATTTTGAGATTTTAAAGTTTCATTTGCCTTGGTGGGTTTTTTTTTTCAATTTATACTAACAATTTAATTTTTTTTTTTGATGTTACTGGTCCTTTTAGACACGACCATTATTTGTGTATTCATGTCTTATTTATAATGAAAAAAAAAATAAATATTTGTTTAAAGAAATGTGAAACCTTGAAACAAATTAATGCAAAATGTATCTTCTGAGCACTTTTACATTATAATTAAATATTATTTTACCCGTTTTCAAGCAGTTTTTGGTCATCTGAATGCAGTGGGTATAATTGTAGAAAAGTTTGTAAAAAAAAGGAAAGTTTTGCAATGTTGCTCAGAAAATTGAGTAAGTGAGCATAAAAGAGTGATCTTACCTTATTCTGTTCAGAGAAACATCACAAAACTTTTTTTTTTTCAGCGTGGTTTTCGTACCGACTACTGTATATGCAGTTGGGCAAAATGAACCGCAGGTTGTGTTGTTGTTTGGCATTCATTATAAATGGCTAATATCTTGAGAACTATAAAAACAATAATATTTTATGCAAATTGCAAAAGTGCTCAGAAGAGCACATGTTTTTTTCAAGGCTTTTGCATTTTTTGGACTTAGCTGCCATGAAAAAAATACCTTAAAGGAAAAGGAAAAGTTAAAACGAAGTGAGCTTTATCAGAAAGGTCTATATAAATACACCAGTAAAGCCTGTGAGCTTCCGGTAGCGAAACCCAAGGCCCAGGCACAGATTTCAGCACATAAATGGAGACTGGGCACACTTGAGACACTTGTCTCGTGGTAGTGGTTTCTCTGGTCCTCTCCCAGACCTTTGGAGCCCTCTCCAACTCGGGGACACCAGCACTCCTTCCGTAGCCCCTTACCCTCCTCCACTCCAGGAGGTCTCTAGGAGAAGGAGAAGCAGCAGCAGCAGCACCGAGGTGTTGCTCCACACCTCCTTTTTAACTATCCTTAATTAACTAATTAACTAGCTACCTAGTTTCAGCAGGTGCAAAACCTTACATAGAGCAAGTGATGAAAGCCCACCCTGCTCTCTTCCATCCACTCCCGGGACCCATTATCCAGCTTTTCCCAAGCTGGTACAGAATTAAGCAGCATTACTTGCTGCTGCAACACACTTTTCCCTGGAGTTCAATTTTCACCAGCTTAATGCTGGTGAAATACACACAATATAGTGCCCTTTAGACAGCCATATCTTACAACCCTCAAAGTAATGCTGCTCTGAGTCCTCTGTCAAAAGAAACACCACATCTATTTCCTTCTATTGTGTACTCATGGGCTTCTGTATCAGACTTCCTGTTTTCAGCTTAATCATCCAGGGCTAGGGCTTGAGCATGCTCAGTTTGCTCTACCTATGAGTGAGCAGGGAGAGACTCAGGCAGGAAGTTCAAAGTGGTTGGAAGCGGGAAGTGGGCGGGAGGACTCATTAAGTTGATCCAGTAGAACTCAAATCAGGAGGCATTCATTTATCTTAACCAAATGTCAGTAAGTAAAATGGCATTTACTTACATGTGCAGTGGGTAAAGTGGGTAACTCTTCTCTTGCCTGTTATTCATCTGAACAGAATGGTGGGGTACAATGTCACTTGGTGGCAAAACAAGTGTAAGGAGCGTCTTTGGATGCACAACACGAATTTTAGTGTGACCACAACTGAGGCTGTGATAGTAAATGATCCCTATAGTCAGACTCATTGATGTCCAGTAGGGCTTAAAGGAGAAGGAAAGCCCCAGGGCGCAAAACCCCTCCCCCCCTCCCCTCCGTTGCCCCCCCTCCCTCCTCCCCCCTGGCCTACCTGTCCCCCTGGGCAAATGCCCCTAACTTGTTACTCACCCATCTGCGCAGGTCCTGTCCACGGAGTTCGCAGTCGCCATCTTATCCCACGCGCGTCTTCTTCCTGCGATGACCGGCGTTTTCTGGCGCATGCGCAGTAGGAACAGTTACCGGTACAGCTCTACTGCGCATGCGCCGAATGTCACGAAGTTTTCCGATTTCACTTCGTGACATTCGGCGCATGCGCAGTAGAGCCGTACCGGTAACTGTTCCTACTGCGCATGCGCCAGAAAACGCCGGTCATCGCAGGAAGAAGACGCGCGTGGGAGAAGATGGCGACTGCGAACTCCGTGGACAGGACCTGCGCAGATGGGTGAGTAACAAGTTAGGGGCATTTGCCCAGGGGGACAGGTAGGCCAGGGGGGAGGAGGGAGGGGGGGCAACGGAGGGGAGGGGTTTTGCGCCCTGGGGCTTTCCTTCTCCTTTAATTACTGTCACAGCTACAGTAGTGGTCATTCCAGTTGCTAGAAATGACACCATCCAGACAATTTTCAATGCAATTGCTTCAAATTCTAATCGCAAATGTGTGTGTCCAATAGGGCCCATTTGCGACCATTTTTGAAGTTGTACCGAATGTCGGAAAATACTACATTCCAACAATTGTGTTCAGTGGTGCATGTTTTGATGCATTGATACACAACTGATGCAACCCCAGCTCTGCCACAATTATGCTGAAATTATATGTATGTATGTATAATTTTAAGAAGGCGATCCCTGCCCCATAGAGCTTACAGTCTAAGTGGGTGCATAACATACAGGCAGAAATTGGAGGGCAAATGTACATAAGATTAGAACAATACAGGTATGGGACCTGTTATTCTGAAATCCTTTATCCAGAAAGCTCCAAATTACAGAAAGGCCATCTCCCATAGACTCAATTTTATCCAAATAATCCAAATTTTAAAAAATATTTCATTTTTCTCTGTAATAATAAAACAGGACCTTGTACTTGATTCCAACTAAAATATAATTAATCCTTATTGGAAGCAAAACCAACCTATTGGGTTTATTTAATGTTTGCATGATTTTCTAGTAGACTTTCTAGTAGGAAGATCCAAATTATGGAAATATCCTTTATCCGGAAAACCCCAGGTCCAAAGAATTCTAGATAAGAGGTCCTTTACCTGTACTACTTTCTGAATTGTGTCTAACATTGCACTTTGCACTTGTGGTCTTAAACGAGTCAAGGTTTTCTAAAAAAAATCATAACCATGACAAATGCTCTAACTTTACTAAATAAGTTATCCTATGGGGCACTATTGAAGCTCAAAACCATTTTGATAATTTAAATGTTTACTATTTTTAGAGAGTAATCTGTTTGTGCTCAGCCTCATTCAACCATGTCTCTTATTGGAAGCTCTTGACCTGCTTCCTTTCAATACCCACTGTATGAATGGAATGGCTTCATTATCAGAAGTAGAAGAGGACATGTTTGCTGTAATATTTTGATGATTTATCACACTTTAAGCTGTTTGGTTTTTTTTTTAAAAAAGTTCAATTTTGTTTGAAAAAGAAATACTTGCAAATTATTTATGTTGGAGCTTTTGAATTTGCTCTTAATTATGGATGCCTCCTCCTATTAATTCTGTCTGTGGAAAGCCTTGGCGTTTTACCCTTACAAGGCTTTTTATCATGAATTTTCTCACTATAAACATACAAGTTAAAGGCAAGATGCCTGTGCTCTCCACTGTCTTCTTCTCTTGCAGGCAGGAGTTTCTTTGATGAGCAAAGGCTTCATGGAACTTAGAAAAAAACTGCTGATACAGTTCCCTGGAGTTCGTTGGATTGATGTGCTGCTCTGCTGCTTCTAGGCTGTGCCACCACAGTTAAAGAGAATGGTCACCTTCATACAAATACCTCTAAATACCCTGCCCTTTGGGAATAAAACATGTTTTCAGTGTATCCATTAAAACAAATCTTTTTTGATTGCAAGCACGTTCATACTACAATCAACTGCAATGTCTTCATGGTCGGGTTTTGGCAACACCCTTACCCATCTCCGCTGATTCTCTTAAAGATATGTCACCCATTGAATTATAGTTGGTTCTTTAATCAAGCACAACTGGAAGCGTATTTGAGTCAGCTTGAATCCCCCAATATTGATAGATGTAGGTGCATGTACCGTCAGTGGTCCATCCTCCACCAGAATCAGTTAAAGGAAAAATCTTCGTACAGCACCAAGTAAACTAAAAATGCCTTTATTTAAAGTTCTATGGCAGAACCTGGTCAGCCTTGATAAGCTTGATAAAAGGCCGAACTAAGGCCTGAAATGTTGCTGACCAGGTTCTGCCATAGAAATTTAAATAAAGGCATTTTTAGTTTACTTGGTGCTGTACAAAGATTTTTCCTTTAAAGGGATACTGTCATGGGAAAAAAAAAATTCAAAATGAATCAGTTAATAGTGCTGCTCCAGCAGAATTCTGCACTGAAATCCATTTCTCAAAAGAGCAAACAGATTTTTTTATAGTCAATTTTGAAATCTGACATGGGGCTAGACATATTGTCAATTTCCCAGCTGCCCCAAATCATGTGACTTGTGCTCTAATAAACTTCAATCACTCTTTACTGCTGTACTGCAAGTTGGAGTGATATCACCTCCCTCCCTTCCCCCCCCCCAGCAGCCAAACAAAAGAACAATAGGAAGGTAACCAGATAGCAGCTCCTAACACAAGATAAGAGCTGCCTGGTAGATCTAAGAACAACAACACTCAATAGTAAAAACCCATGTCCCACTGAGACACATTCAGTTACATTGAGAAGGAAAAACAGCAGCCTGCCAGAAAGCATTTCTCTCCTAAAGTGCAGGTACAAGTCACATGACATGGGGCAGCTGGGAAATTGACAAAATGTCTAGCCCCATGTCAGATTTCAAAATTGAATATAAAAAAATCTGTTTGCTCTTTTGAGAAATGGATTTCAGTGCAGAATTCTGCTGGAGTAGCACTATTAACTGATGTGTTTTGAAAAAAACATGTTTTCTGATGACAGGATCCCTTTAATCAAGCAACTGCTCATTGACCTGTTCTGCCCCCAGTCCTTTTAATTACCTTTTCACAAGTTATAGAGGTTCAAGGCTTGAAAAGGATAGTTTTTAGTGCTATAAAAGTATTCTAGAGATGCACCGAATCCAGAATTCGGTTTGGGATTCGGCCAGGATTTCGGCCAGGATTTGGCCTTTTTCAGCGAATCCTTCTGCCGGGCCGAACTGAAACTGAATCCTAATTTGCTCATGCAAATTAGGGACGGTGGGAAATCATGTGACTTTTTGTCACAAAACAAGGAAGTAAAAAATGTTTCCCCCTTCCCACCTATAATTTGTATATGCAAATTAGGATTCAGTTCGGTATTTGGCTGAATCTTTCGCATAGGATTCGGGGGTTTGGCCCAATCCAAAATAGTGGATTCGGTGCATCCCTAAAGTATTCATGTGCATTGCACAGCTTGCGCAGTAGAACATTACAGGGGTTAGCACAATAATAAAATACAAATGAGCACAAAATTTAAGAAGAAGTGCTAAGTGTATAAGGCAAAGGAGGAAAGATCCCCAACCCCATAGAATGTCTATTAATAGATCTTTCGCCGCTTCTCCATAGAGTTATCATATCAATAGTGCAATAGTTTTTAGTTTATTTGAGATGCATAGCACAATGCATCTCAAATAAACTAAAACAATGTTTGGCACTATTTATGTCTCCAGTGGGCCCAGCCCTGTAAAGCAGGGGTCCCCGACCTTTTTTACCCACAAGCTACATTGAGCCACATGTAAAAAGAGTGTGTGGAGCAACACAAACATGAAAAAAATTCCTGGGGTGCCAAATAAGGGCTGTGATTGGCTATTTGGCAGCCCCCATGTGAACTGGCAGCCTACAGGAGGTTCTGTTTGGCAGTTTATCTGGTTTTTATACAACCAAAACTTGCCTCAAAGCCTGGAATTCAAAAATAATCACCTGTTTGAGGCCACTGAGAGCCACATCCAAGGAGTTGGTGAGTAACATGTTGTTCATGAGCCACTGGTTGGGGATCACTAGTCTAGAGCTTAACCTGTAGGATAGATAAAAACATCATATTTGAATCCATAATTAACACGTATGTAAATGAAAGTGATTGAATCAAATCATTACATGACACCAATTCATTTAATTGGAAAACATCATGATTTTAATAAGGGCCCAGTTGCATCCCACAACTCAATGGCGTTTTGCTTAGCTTTTGTTCATGGCATGGGCATTTCATCAGCTAATATTAAAATATTAAAATCCTCCTTAAAGGCCATCATGTCCTTTAAATGGAATACCATAAGAAAATGATATTAACCTTCTCTGAACAAAGACAGTTGAAGGAACACTGAGTAAAATACGAGTTCTCTCAGCCCCATGTGCCACTGCAGTAAATCTACTGCCCCCCAATGTAAATTCACACGACGGCCCCCTATTAAATCCTTAATTGAATTCTTGACATTAAATAGTCAATACTCTCATCAATACTGTTCGGTATCTATTCCTTCAACTCCATAAACTGATTCTCCCTACACTAAGCTTCTTCCCCGCCCCCACTAGTCTCTGCCTGTGTCATGCTCCTGTGCTCCCCTATAAACCATCAAATGGCCACTGAGGACCAACCTCTTCAATGACTCTGACCTGATAAGGCCTAATGGGCTTCTACAACAACATTAGTGATGGACGAATCTGTCACTCTTCGCGAAATAATTCATGAAATGGCGAAACAGCAAAAAAATTTGCGAAACAGTGAAAAATTTTGTGAAAGGCCGAAAAAAGATTTCGAAACTTTGCAAAACGCATTGAAGTCAATGGGCGTCACAATAATTGTGATGCGCGACAATTTTTATACACGCGACTATTTTGTCCAAATGCATTCAAATCAATGGGTGCTCGAATAATTTTTATGCACGACAATTTTTATGCGGCTGTCACATTTTTTTTGTTGAGGCGGATTTTTCATCTTTTCAACGCAGTTTTGCAAAAACATTTGCAGCAGGCGAAGCACCGAAATTCTCCACAAATCCATGCCTGCCAAATTTATTCGCCCATCACCAAACAACATCCTTATCTTAAAGAAGTTAACGCATGATCCTTTAGACTTTGAGCTTTGGTGAATAGAAGTGATGGGCGAATCCGCTGCGTTTTGCTTTGCTGAAAAATTCACGGAAACTGGTTTGCCGCGCGCTTCGATTTTGTGACGCGTCAAATTTTTGATGCGTCTTTTTTTGCCGCGTGCCGAAACGAGTCACGCTGTGAATTTTTTCTGCAGTTTCACAAACAAAATCACCTGCCGTGAAACTTCCAAATTCACTGCGAATTCAACAATGCCAAAAATTTTCGCCCATCACAAGTGAATAGGGATTTTTGCTCCACCTCTTTTATTGTATTGGTTTTGATAATAAATATTATTGTAAAATAATTCTGTATTTCGAAGACCTGTGCTACACCACAAATTATTTTATAACGTTTTTAAAATCCTTTATAAAAGTACAAAAGTGTTCATTACACATTTATTTTTAGATTCTGTACCGTAAGTCCTGCTGAGAATGTGCCTGATGTATGTGTGTGTTTCTTTTATAGTATATACGGTAGTTCTGCAATTGATCCACTTTGCATTGATCAAGGGAATGGTTAATCCATCATATCAGCAAGTGATTTGCTGAGGAGTCATTCAATACATGGAACTAAATGGTACATCGTTCTGTCATATTCAAAACATATATATATGGGGGCCTAGTACTGTCCCGTATATCATATATGATATTTTCATTTATTAAAGGGGTTGTTCACCTTTGAGTTGACTGTTAGTATGATGCAGAGAGTGATATTCTGAGATAATTTGCAATTGTTTTTTATTTTTTACTATTTGTGGTTTTTGAGTTATTATTTAGCTTTTTATTCAGCAGCTCTCCAGTTTGTAATTTCAGCAGTCTAGTTGCTAGGATCCAAATTCCCCTAGCAACCATGCACTGATATGAATAAGCGACTGGAATATGAATAGGAGAGGCCTGAATAGAAAGATAAGTAATCAAAAGTAGCAATAACAATACAAGTGTAGCCTTACAGAGCATTTGTTTTTTAGATGGGGTCAGTGACCCCCCATTTGAAAGCTGGAAAGAATCAGAAGAAGAAGGCAAATAATTCACAATCTATAAAAAAAATAAATCATAGAGACCAATTTATATATTGCTTAGAATTAGCCATTCTATAACATACTAAGATTTAACTTAAAGGTGAACAGCCCCTTTAAAGGAGACCTGTCACCCAAAAAAAAATATTCAGAATCCTGTTTTATCACGTCAGTCAAGCAAAATGAACTTTAATTATACTATATCAATTATTTGAATCTTGTTTCCTTTAGTCTGGGAATTCATAATTATAGCAAGCAGCCTTAACGGAACATATTACATTCCCCCATAGAAATTCAAAAAAGTGTAAAGATCATAACATATAAAACATCAGAAAGTAAAAGCAGTCGAGGTTCTATTGTCCATAGACTTATCTATTAGCCATTCAGACTTCTAGAGGTTTTTCTGATTTTTGCTAGTAATTGTCAAAAAACTGGAATTTTTCGAGATTTTCAAGTCTTTTTTTTTAAGTCCTCGTTCAGTTTTTTTTCTTTTCCAATCCATTTCTTATATTCAGGTCTTTTAGTAGATCGTGATTTTAGAGACAGAGGCTAAGCTCTTTTTTTAATCTCTCTAATGCTGTTCTTACCAGTAGGTCTTTCCAGCTGAAACAAGGTCACCCATTCCGATTAGAAGAAAAGAGGTTCCGCCTAAATATTGGGAAGGGGTTTTTTATAGTGAAGATGTGGAATTGTCTCCCTGAATCAGTGGTAGAGGCTGATACATTAGATAGGTATAAGAAGGGGTTGGATGGTGTTTAGCAAGTGAGGGAATACAGGGTTATGGGAGATAGCTCATAGTACAAGTTGATCCAGGGATGGTCCCATTGCATTTTGGAGTCAGGAAGGAATTTTTCCCCAAATTGGAGAGGCTTCAGATGGAGTTTTTGACCTTCCTCTGGATCAACTGGCAGTTAGGCAGGTTATATATAGACTTAAAAGGTTGAACTTGATGGACTTGTGTCTTTTTTTAAAAAAAAACCCAAAAAAACAGGTAAATGGTCCTCCTCAAATCTAAATACAGCACTCAGCAGGTCTTGATGAAGACAAAAAAGTTTTATTTACCCATAGTCTATCATTTTGGTGACAAGTAAGGCAACTACTCAAGGGAATCCTGAGCAATGGCGTTGGCGTAACTCAGCATGCGAGCAGAGGGGCGGGGGTGCGGTCAGCAGTGCCTATGCCCTCCGCAATTTTTTCTGTATGGGGGGTCCAGGAACACTGTTCATTTTGATGTGCCTGGTTCAACTGCAGCAGACTCAACCCTCAGCCTCAATGATGCTGGAAATCTGTGGGAATATTCTGCATGGTGGGCACTGCGTCTTGAAAACTTCACAGTGTGTTATTGTACTTTGCAAAATGCTAATGATAATGTTTGCTATTTATGCAAACAAAAAAGTTTTAAAACCCATTTATTGAATCCCCCCAATATTTTTTTTTCATTTTGTACCATGTTTCCCCTTTATAAATAAACCTATAATGGTTTGGGGTAAAGGAGGAATATGAGCAAACAATCAGCCTTCAGAGACCCAAAGCCAGCCTTTGAGACTGCACTATGGGGGTGATTTATCAACCGATTGAATTTTTGCCGCGATTCGAATTTTTTTTGCACAAAAAAAATCACAAGTTCAAATTATATTTTCAAAAACCCAAATGTTTGGTATTTATTAAGCACAAAAAACTTGAATGTAAAACGTCGGTAAAAGCTTATGAGTTCATGTAAAAGTCAGTGGGAGTTGTCCTAGTCAAAAATCAAGTTTTTCAAGGTTTTTTGGGCTTGTAAACTCACAATTTTTTTTTACGATTATATATATGTTTTTATATTCCCATTTTTAAAATAAATAGACAGACAGTCGAGTCTTTTTTAAATAGTTTATTCGAAGTAGAAAATAAACTCTAAAACCTCACAAATCTTTGATTTATGAGCCCATATTACACTAATATCTGTCCTACAAGAAACACCATATATTCTGTTTATAAAGCAGATACCGATGTAACACAATAATACGCAGAATATTTAATTGAAATAACAAATGATTTGCATGAGTTGAACAACGATCAAGGCAACTGCCAATCAATCGTGTCATTAAGTTCTCAGTACAGGCAGGAGCCCTCGGAAGCGGTTGCCAAGGTAACAATTATGTAAGGGGATTTAAATGTAAAGCGAATCCATAGAGCTTTACGTATTCTTCAAAGTGATAAACTGTCTGACATGTTTATTTCCTTGCTGTAAAAATGGTAAGAAAGCAGACAGTGCTGAGAAAGAGTCTCTGAAGTACAGAGATGCCTCATAATCCAGGTTTCAATTAACACCTTTACATCTGCCCAACACTTGCACAATTTCATTTTCAAGGTGTCTTATCTTACACTTGGCCAGCCTTTCCATTGATGTATCATAAATGCCATGTCGTAGATATGGATATGTGTTCCACCCACACTCTAGCTCGCCAATGCATCTTTTTCCTAACCCTGACCAGTTGAAGTCATTAATATCCTCTGTGCCCCCATTGTGTTTTTATTGATTCCAACTGAAGGCTTCCTATCCATCCATCACAAGTTCCTGTTTGAATCAGCTATTGTCCTTGCCCTCCAGCTTCCCATTTTCTCTGGATAGAAATAGGCTGACGAGAAAAGACTCACTTGAGCAAGGAAGCCATTGAATAGAACTAAGATTATGGGGTATATGTTGGTGCAACAGAGCTCAACTCAGATTGAAATTCCCAAACTCTCTTTTCACTTGCATGGGATTTAGCGGGGCTTAATAAACCATGGTGCACACACTTTGTGGAAAACTGTAGTTTCACTCTTTGACTTGTTTGCCAACAACATGCTGGTTAGAAAAGTATGGCCAACCAGCCACATTGATTCTGAGATACAGGATTCTAATACCAGCTTTTCTAAAAGTGCCTGAATCTCCTCAAGACTGAATAATATTAAGGATAAGAATACAAGATAGCGGATGAGGTGGTTAAGAGGAAAGTTGTCTGGACAATGATACTGGTTATTTCATCAGTGGGAGATAAAAATGGAATCTACTGATGTGCCGTGTTGGTTGTAGGAAGTGAAGAAAACCTCCAGACTGTACTTAAATTTCTATTGTTCTAGTCAATGGGGCTGTTGGACTATAGCAGTGATCCCCAACCAGTAGCTCGCGAGCAACATGTTGCTCACCAAACCATTGGATGTTGCTCCTAGTGGCCTCAAAGCAGGTGTTTATTTTTGAATTCCAGGCTTTGACATCCCCCCAATTCTTTTTTACATATAAATGTGGCTCACGAGTAAAAAAAGGTTGGGGACCCCTGGACTATATGAAAGATACAATAAAAATGTGACCCTACCAAGTATGGCCACTCATAGAATATCTGTGATTTGGTTGGATATCGTATAGGGGGCCACCTTATCACTGAACTGGAATCAAGTGCTGCTATAATGCACAACAACAAGATTTGTTTGAGGCAAGTGATTTTAATGTCCCTTTAATGTCCCTTTAGGGTTTCTCTACCCTCATGGGGTGGGAACCTCTGGGCTAAACAGCCTTACAGCATCACAAATCTGCGCAGGATTATCATCTGTATGCAGAGCTCCACAAGGTTCATCCTTGGTGAATACGCAGCCTGAAATACTCAGTGTAAAGATGTTTTTGATCTTAAAGGAAGCATGACAGCTGTTCTCTATAAATAGTAATGACTTATAACTGGAATTGCAGTACATGAAAATAACACTCTTTCCAATCTCTGTTACATTTCTGTCTTCCTTCCTGACACAGATGAGGCTTTTTGAAGGAGTGACGACTTTTCCTAAGCAAAGTAATTCCTTTACTGATTTTTTCTTTACACTTTGTTTGGTGATTGTCAAACGTTTTAATGCAAACTCCCTTGTAAGTCTAACCTTGGGTCAATGGTCTTCAGTTGAGTAACACTGGGCCCCACAGCAAACTATTTTTCAGGCCTCCCAAATGTTTAGAGGTTGACTTGTTTTACAAATGTTAAACTATATATGAATTAAGGCCTCATGGGACTCCTATACCTCCTGGGCCCCCGTGCAGCCGCAGGGTCTGCTTCCTCTATGGTTACGCACCTGATAGTCTTCTTAAAGGTCCATCCTTTGGTCAGAGCTCCCTTTAGATACAGGTATAGAAAAATATTGGTCATTTGGCCACAAGTTCAAAAAAATCATTTTCTAACCCCAAATCCTACCCTAAATGACTTTCAAGCTGGGCTGTTGGGTTACATAGTTGCATACTTGAAAAAGAAGTCCATGAAGTTCATGTCCATGAAGTTCAACCCCTCCAAATGAAATCCAGCATCCATACATACACACACACTTACACTAAGCCCTCCATACACTCAAATAAACTATATATTCCAATATCTATACTGATTGTAGATGTAGTATCACACTAGCCTATGATATAAGGTGTATCAGCAAATATCCATTCTGACCTACCTTCCCTTCAGGTTGACCCCTTACTCTGAAGTAGATACATATAAGTATATTATTGTGACTCCCACACTCTGAAACTGCTCCAAGCATCCAAGGGAAGCCAGACTCACAGTTTATAAACCTCCTCCTTAGAGATTGGAGTGAGGCCCTAAGTGCTTGATGACGAGTATTCCACCAATAAAGGCATTGAAACTCTTCCTATCAGTAGATTTCATTGAGTATGCAATGATTCAATGACAATTAATTGCTAGATGTTTCTTGAGATTTTTAGCCTTTTTGGTCCAAGCACTCCTTTGAGGCCAGTTATTTGTGTAGGGTGCCCTTTAACTCATGTCATGGAATAACAGACATATGTCAATGCTATTTTATTAGTCACTGAGCTACAGTATAGCTGCAGAATGTGTGGAATAGCAAATACGTTTTTCTCCCTCATTAACCTTCAAGCTGAGTTTTTAGGACTATCTAGTTGTTCAAATAAGCACTCTCCCTAAATCTCTTCCTAACAAATCTTCAGGCTGGACCCCCCAAAGCTACTTCTTCATAACCTTCAAGCTGGGCTACTCCACATTTTTTGCAATCAATGCTTTGATGTTTAACCATGGAAGAATAATAGGATTAAAGAGTTGCTAAAATTCCAATCTCAGATTGTTACGGAGCACTAAAAATGTCGAATCCTTGGGGGAAAATTTTATTTCAAAGCAATAAGTAATTTAGCCCCCTCTTTCAAAAAATACATTGGGCAACTGTGAGTTTTTTATAAAACAGAACAAGCAATTGCTAAAACAATCTAATATTCCTTAAAGTACTGTAAGTAAAAATGAACACACCCCAGTAGTGACTTTATAGCAATAAGATGTATTTTTTTTTTATTTTTGATGGAAATAAATGGATAGTAAATCAGTACTGCATGTTTTTATGCCTGCGGATTTTTCTCTGTATTGCTTGAATTAATGTATTTATTTACTCAACACATTTTTAGGTATTTATTACTGCTGTATAAGAAATTCATTCTCTCCTGGCCGAGTTCTCGTAATCTTGCTATTCTCCAAAAAGAGAAATCTAATCCTCTTTATAATAATATACACAGCAGTCTATTCCAGATCATTTTTGCCCTTACATAAAATATATTGTCTGAAACAGCACATGCAGTTTATTGTTGGAAATAATATTGTCACATGTGTAAATCTATTCATGGGTTTAGTGTTCCAAATTCTATGCAAATTTCCCAACACTTTGCTTTAATTTGATGCAAGGGATGCAGGGATTTCTCTTATTTTGATAAAAACATTGGCTGTGATTTTAAAAATGTCTTTATACCCTCCCCTAAGGGAAAACTAAAGCCTAAAAAAAGGCTTGCGATGCTATATTTTATATATTAAAGATACTTTCACAGGGGTTCAGCAGCCCTTTAACAGTAATGATCCAGGTCAAATTTGTCGACAGCAGCTCCCCATCTTCTGCTTATTTAGCATCAGTGGCACGGCACATGCACGTGTTTAGGATTGGCACCCTTTCTATCGCTCAACTTCGGACAGGGGGGTGATGTCTAAGGGTGGGCTGATGACGTATCAGGGTGGGGTGGTGACATGTCGGAGACGGGGTGGTGACATGTCGGGGATGAGCTATGACGTGGTGATTGCCAATTGGTCGATTGTCGCGTCAGTTTCAGGGAATCTTGCCCAGTTTTCCTAATTTGGAAATCATGTGCTGGGAATCGACAGGAAAGAAAATGGGGAAGGCATAGATCTTCTCTGCTAAATGAATGTGGTGCCCTTTAGAAGCTCAAAATATAAGGCATAGTTTAATACGTTGATGAGCTTTAGTTCTCCTTTAAGCTCCTGTCAGTTCTATAATCCTCTGCATAACAGAGACAGATAGACCTCTGAAGCCCATAGACAGTTGGAGTCTGAAGTATGACAACCCAATAATAGGCAAACATAGCAAAGGGCTAGTGATAGAAGACCTTGCCAAAGTTTACCATCAAGCTTTGACTGCCATATGACTTTTACACATAGAACATAATCAAGCAGTTGAATTATGTATAATCAAGTGTGATCACATAGCTCACGTTAGAGTCCTGCAGCGGATCAGGTACCAGTGGGTTACCTGGTAACCTACGGGTTGCGAGTAGAAGTTTCGGGGGCAGGTATAGACGCGGGTCGGCGGTTCTGCGGGTCGCGTTTCTTCATCGGGTTGCTGATAAGGTACTTGTGGGCCGTGTAGCGGGTCCAATCGGGTAAGAATGCTGGTCTGGGTGAGGGTTGTGGGTCAGGTCTAACAAATTGGTTCCGCGCAGGACTCCAGCTCATGTTCTGCATGTTCTGCATGCCCAGGCACAGAGGATTGTGGCTGGTTTGGATAGGTGCTATTTAAGTAGCGATTAGTAATGGGCAAATCTGTCCTCGCTTTCTCTGAAAATTCACTAAACATCGAAAATTCGCCAGAATGCATTGAAGTCTATGGGCAACAATCCCTATTAGTACAGTTAAGGGGTAGTGTCATTTTTTACAGTATATTACACAACAGGCAGCCAGTGGAAATTCCAATTATATACATTTATGAATGTATAAAAAGGTTTTCTTTAGATTTATATTTTTGTATGACTATGAAATATATTACAATTGGTGAGATTTTGGACTGACTTTACATTTCACTCCCACTATATTTTCGCTCCCTTTGCAATGTCACTTAGAAATACGATTACATTTTTCTCTAACAATGACGGGCTACTTAAATCGCCATCCATTGTGTATGGCACATACGTCTTTTTCTGCACCCCTGATGTGTCAAGCCTCTAGTAAAGATGGAGGGATCAGTACTGTACAAATTACTAGCTGGTGATAGCGAGAACTTACCATATATACTCGAGTATAAGCCGAGTTTTTCAGCCCCCAAAATATGCTGAAAACTCTACCTCGGCTTTTACTTGGGTCAAGCGCAAAACCGGTCGCCGGCATCTAAGAATAGTCGCCGGCATCCAAGAATAGTCACCGGCATCCGAGTATAGTCTCCAAGAATATTCGCCGGCATCCAAGAATGGTCGCCGCATCCAAAAACGAGACGCCGGCACCTCCAATGGGAGCCGAAACCCTCAATTTTTTGATTGAAACTTACCAGAAGCTGCTGCATCTCTCACCCTAGGCTTATACTCGAGTCAATAAGCTTTCGCAGTTTTTGGAGGTAAAATAAGGTACCTCGGCTTATACTCGGGATGGCTTATACTCGAGTATATACGGTACATATATTTGTACAATGTAGTGTACCGATATAACTGCATGAAATAGAGTTGAATTGAAACTGAAAATCTTGAGTTATTCTGTTCTATTATGAAATGTGTCAGGTAAGATTCCTACAGTTAACTTAATAAGCGGGAGGCTGAATGCTGAGCTGTTACATGTAGAATTTCTATTAAAACTATTTTAAGACTGTCCAGTCATAAAATATTCTCCAGGCAATTTGTTATACCTGCAGTTAAAGGTCAGTGTAGTCTTTTTTCGGATTCACATTATGGGTTGCCTTTATTCTAACATGGATCAACCTGATCAGCAATTGTATTATGTGACCAGCGGTGCATTAACATGTGCAATGTAGCAAATATATAGAAGCAGGATACATCTAAAGTATTCTTTGGATATGGAGGGGGCTAAAGGACCCATTGCTTTGTATGTATAGTACCCTGCGACCAATGACCTTTCTAGTAATAAATATCACATAGGGCTAAACCTGGCTTCAAAAAGAGAGGCTGATTTATTAATGTTCATGCCTTAGGGCTCTAGCATTCAGTTCCTAAAGTCTCACCTGGTTTCTACATCCAAATACCTTACCTTGCTGCCAAGCTTTTTTTTATTTGAAAAATCTTGCTTGGGGGGGAAAAACGATCAGCAGCAAGCTGGGGTATTTGGATGCAGAGACCACACTTGACACTAGGAACTGAAACGTGGTTTTTAAGAACCAAGGGGCCCATTTACGGTACTTAGCTCGAGTGAAGGAATAGAAGAAAAAATACTTCGAATTTCGAATGGTTGAATATGGCTACTTCAACCATCGAATTGGCAACTTCGACCTTCGACTATTCGACCATTCGATAGTCCAAGTACTGTCTCTTTAAAAAATTCTTTGCCCCCCTAGTTCGCCACCTAAAACCTACCGAGGCCAATGTTAGCCTATGGGGAAGGTCCCCATAGGCTTCCTAACAATTTTCTGATTGAAGGAATATCCTTAGATCAATGGATTAAAATCCTTTGAATCGTTCGATTCGAAGGATTTAATCGTTCGATCGTAGGAATATCGCTAAATCCTCGACTTCGATATTCGAAGTCGAAGGAGTTCAATTCGGCAGTTGAATATCGAGGGTTAATTAACCCTCGATATATAACCCTATGTAAATCTGCCCCCAAATGTTTCGATCCTGGAGGCTCAAGCATTAATAAACTAGAGCCTAAGTTGGACCTACTCAAGTCAAGAAAGAGCCCGCATGAGATACCATCTGTAAGAGTACCTGGTGGTCTAGTGGGGCGGCACCCATTCCCATTTAGGGATGTAGCGAACTGTTCGCCGGCGAACTAGTTCGCGCGAACTTCGACTGTTCGCGTCCGCCGAATGTTCGCGAACGTCGCGCGACGTTCGCCAATTGGTGTTCGCGTTCGATTCGAAGTAAAATTTCGTTCGACCATTCGACCATTCGACCATTCGATCGCTAAAATCGAACGATTTCCATTCGTTCGAACGATTATAAGCATTCGATTGAATTAAAATCATTCGATCGAATAGCTTCGATCGTTCGATTCGAACGAAAATCGTTCGATCGTACGAATAAAATCCTTCGATCGTTCGATCGAACGATTTTATCGAGCGTTCGAAGTTCGCGAACTGTTCGCGAACTGTTCGCTTTTTTGCCGGTGTTCGCGAACGGCGTTCGCGAACATCAAATCGGCAGTTCGCTACATCACTATTCCCATTCCCTTCCTGATTGATCAGTTAAGGGCTAAAGCAAAATGGACCTCAAGCACATGGTTACCCAGACCTTTATACTATAACACAGTGCCATCTACTGGTCACTAGAGGACACCAAGGGGCATAGCTTAAGGCAGAATATTGAAAGAGGTCCCCTATTAGGACCCATTTAGATGTCTATAACACTGGGGATGTGCCTGCCAATATTATTAAGGGTGGATAATTTACCAAATCCCTACACATGTATGAATGACCTGGTCCTGACTGAGAATTAAATTAGGCCCTGGCATTTCAGGTACAGAGAGGCCCACTCAGCCCACATAGAGGCCCAAACAGCCCCATCAGACAACTAAATACTGACTTTCTATAGCACCTTATAGCAGCCCCTCTGGCATTTGCCAGAACCCACAGATTGCCAGTCTGGGCCTGTGAATGACGCATGAGTTTGGAGATGACTAGGGAGGCCCACTCAACATGAACAAATCACTGCCTGTGACATACTGTATTTATTGGGGGGCACAGCTCTGTGAATCTGTTTGGAGCACATTGACCCGCAGCAAGTTTTCAATGTGCAGAGCAGGGCACAAAGTTATCAGAAGACCTAAATGTCCTGAACTGCATTACCATTGGGTCCTGTCTTAGGAGATAAGGAAGCTTGTGCCCAACCAAATAGAGAAAAAATGGCCGCCTAGACAAGGCTAAGACTAAAAGCAGTGCCTGTAAAAACTTTCCAGAAATAAAGCAAAATGAAAGTGAATTCACATTCAGCTCTTTATATTCATGGGAATTTGGTGAGAAAACTTTGTTATAGAACTTTGGTTGATGATCTGTATTTGGTCTTTCCTGTTTGCACTGGCTCCTTATAAGCATTCATTAGTTAATTAGAAACGTAATATGAATCTAGAAGCATAAACACAGCACAAACAATTGAAAAAAACTTGATTATCTATTTAAAGGAATTCACGGAGTGCCGACAAGTCCATTGCTTTCTTTCTGGTGACATAAATGATATTTACATTTTAAAATCTGCCTAAGCAAAACTAATTAGGCAGACGCAATTAGCATCATTCCCTTTTAAACACCACTCAGATACAAGTTACATTACAAGATAAATATTTTCATTGATTTCAAATTATACAGCAATGGAACGCTCCCTTATACAACTGATTGCTAGTGATCTGTGGCATCTGTGACCTGTGGCATTTTGCTTCGCCGAAAAAGTGTGCAAATTTACCAAAAAACTTTGCGAAACGGAGGAAAATTAGCGAAACTCATTGAAGTCAATGGGCGTCGAAAATTTTGACGTACATCAATTTTTATGTTCTTGACTATTCTGACGCGCGACAATTTTTTTTGTTGTTGTCGCAAATCCATGTCTGGCCATCACTACTGATTGCCCTAATTTCATTCATATACTAATTATTTCTGTTTTGTGGTCTTTATAGCCAGATAATTAGGGTTTTTATCTCTCTGTAGAAACTGGATTCCAATCTTCATACACAGCCTTATCAACGTGCTTTGATGAATTGCATGCAATTTGCACTATTATGGTATACTAATTACATTGGCGCACGATTGCTCTGAGAACTTGGTGATTGCAAAAATTCACTGAGACAAAAAAGTCACTGCACGAAAAACTGTCCATTGACATTAATGCATTTGGAGTGAGAAAAAACTTGAGAAAAACCACACTGAATTTAATGCATTTGAAAAAAAAGTTGTCAAGACAATTCAAACTCAAATTAACTGTAATGCAACTGAAGTGAGAGAAAAAGTCACACGTAAAAAAAAACGGCACCTATTGACATTGCACCAGATTTGCTCATCACTAGTTAATTTTGAGCTTTTGGCATGAATTTTGTTTGCCAATTTTCACTACACATTGAAACCTATTTATTCAATCATTAAAAACTGCAAATACACCACATACTGTATCAGATTGCCATAGATCACTGTGTAAAAAAAACGTACTGAGTATTTATCAGTAGAAATTATTATCATAACAGTTTAGTTTTTGAAATTAAATCGAAATTTGTCGGACTCATTAAAAATAATTGTTCAAATGGGATTTGAGTTGTTTTTTCACAATTTTAAAAGATGAATTTCTCAAAATCAATTATTTTAATAAATAAATGTTATTATTTATTAAATAATAATAAATAATGTTTGAGATTTCTGAAAAACCCAAAAATCTATTTTTGATAAATTTGCCACCCCAGGATAGATTAATTATTTTTTGCACAATCATAAGAAAAGCCTTCAGTTAATTGTGATTGAAGTTTATTTTCTAAATCTCATTTTTTTTTTTTGTAGATTTTTTTAATGATTAAGAAAAATCATGAATGGTTTAATCTTGTTCAAAGAGAACATAACATGATCCCACAAAATGCAATCATGGAAAAAAAAATTATATTATCTTTAGATACAGTGACATTCCAGCTGACTGTTACAGAATCTAGTTGGGATGTTAGGCAAGACAAGATTTTTATGTTGTATCTTTTACAATTAGTGATGGGTGAATAAATTCGCCTGGCACGAATTTGCGGCGAATTTCCGAGTTTGGCTGTCAGCGAATAAATTCGAATAAATGGCCGTCAGTGAAAATTCGCCAGTGAAAATTTGCCGCCGTCAATTCCCGGTTTTCACAATTTTTTGTGAAAAATGTCAGATTTTCACGATTTTTGAGTGAAATCCTTAAAATTTCACTATTTTTAGTGAAATACTTCACATTTCAAGATTTTTTAGTGAAAAGTCAGATTTTCA
The DNA here is from genome assembly GCA_038501925.1 of Xenopus petersii. Lineage (NCBI taxonomy): Eukaryota > Metazoa > Chordata > Amphibia > Anura > Pipidae > Xenopus > Xenopus petersii. The sequence continues at coordinate 11,344,194 of CM076683.1, forward strand.
TGATTTTTTTTGTGAAAACCATCAAATTACAAGTTTTTTGAGTGGAATCCTTCTAATTACACGATTTTTGTGTGAAAATGTCCGATTTGCACGATTTTTTCATGAAACGTTTGAATTTCAAGATTTTTTTGGGAACTTTCCAATTTCACGATTTTTCATGAATTTTTCGCCGTTTCGCAAATTTCCCGCTAAATTTTTTCGGCGAAACGGGAGAAATTCGCGCATCACTATTTACAGATTTTATTAGATTTCATTTTAAAAATACGTTAATAGGAAAAAATTGGATTAGGAAAAAAAATACATTGATACAATTTAAAAAATTATATGATAAGAGCATTAATTCATGATCTGCTGGTCAAACCAGGCACTGATACCCCACACTGCACACTACTGAAGCTTTTTATACATAAAGGGCTACCTGTACATTTCATGAAGGTCTGCGGTACCCACACATAGGGATTTACTTACTAAGGAATGCTCCCCTGTGCTTATTGCTTTCACTTTCACTTTTATTTCATACTAGACATTAAGCCCGTTAAATTAACGGGCGCTAGAACATATGTCGTCACATACCTCCCAACATTTCATTAGTAGGCAGGGCCCCCTTTGTAGCACTGGTGGCCAGGGGGTTAACGCTGGTGCCCGGGGGGGGTTAACATTGGTGGCCAGGGGGGGGTTAACATTGGTGGCCAGGGGGGGGTTAACATTGGTGGCCAGGGGGGGGTTAACATTGGTGGCCAGGGGGGGGTTAACATTGGTGGCCAGGGGGGGTTAACATTGGTGGCCAGGGGGGGTTAACATTGGTGGCCAGGGGGGGGTTAACATTGGTGGCCAGGGGGGGGGTTAACATTGGTGGCCAGGGGGGGGTTAACATTGGTGGCCAGGGGGGGGGTTAACATTGGTGGCCAGGGGGGGTTAACATTGGTGGCCAGGGGGGGGTTAACATTGGTGGCCAGGGGGGGTTAACATTGGTGGCCAGGGGGGGGTTAACATTGGTGGCCAGGGGGGGGTTAACATTGGTGGCCAGGGGGGGTTAACATTGGTGGCCAGGGGGGGGTTAACATTGGTGGCCAGGGGGGGGTTAACATTGGTGGCCAGGGGGGGGTTAACATTGGTGGCCAGGGGGGGTTAACATTGGTGGCCAGGGGGGTTAACATTGGTGGCCAGGGGGGGTTAACATTGGTGGCCAGTGGGGCTTACCAGTCAAGTTTGCCTGGGCCCTTTCACGCAGTTTCTCCTTAGTGACGTCTTCTCCTTTGGCGGCGGTGGATCCTCTCTTCAGACGCCGGCGGTGGATCCTCTTCAGGCGGCAGATCCTCTCTTCGGACAGGTAATTCCAGCAGCTAACGGTCCGTGGGGCACATGCGCAGTAGCGCAATTCCACGGACACAGGGACTGGACGCAGAGACACTTGAGGATTATTATATAGGGATAGGATATAGGATGAGTGAAGCCACATGTGCTCAATTCTGGCTTTTGGAAACCAAGAAGCTCGACACACTGCCAGCTCTGGAAGAAAGGTGGGGTAGGGTTACATGAAAATCTTTTAATATATTCAATATAAAGATACAGTGAACACAGTATAGTACATTAAATAAATAACGGTTAGCATGGAATTTAGAAAATTGTGTCTCCATAAATAAGAAAACATTAAAATTTTTTAAATAGAACAAATTCTCTCTTAAAGTCCCCAGGGGGAGTGGGCCAGGCAGCACACAGTGGGGAGCTAGAAGATTATAGGTGTCGTGTGAGCCGCTAGAAGGGCACTGAGTAGTGGTGTAAAGAAGCCACCTGTGACTCCGCAATGCGGAGGTGGTCTTGGGCATTGAACTGGCCTGCTCCCCCTTCAGGACTGGACTGCCCCCCCTACAGGACTGGACTGCCCCCCCTACAGGACTGGACTGCCCCCCCTACAGGACTGGACTGCCCCCCCCTACAGGACCAGACTGGACTGCCCCCCCTACAGGACCAGACTGGACTGCCCCCACTACAGGACCAGACTGGACTGCCCCCACTACAGGACCAGACTGGACTGCCCCCACCCCAATGCAGGGCCCTCGATCACCTCACTGTGTACAACAGTGTACTCCATGCTGAGCTGGGACATTCACACAGCAGGCAGCAGCAGCGCCGAGAGCCGAGGAGAGGGAGGGGCAGAGCCAGGATAGGAGAGGAGCGGTCCTAGAGCCCATCGGATTTCCTGAAAAAACTTCAGCACAGCCGTCAGCCGCACACACACTCGGCTCTCCAGTCCCACTGCAGAGTCTGCGAGCTCACACCGCCCACACATTTCGTCATTACACGCTGAGGAATTGGGAGGAGGGAGCAGCGAAGCAGGCAGCCAGCAGCTGAAAAGTGGCTTTTCCTCCCTGCCCCCTGCGCTGCAAAAAATACCGGTCATGTAATTGCTGGAATTACCGGCAACGGCCTCAATACTTGTTTTACAGGCCGGGTGGCCGCACATGCGCAGTAGCGAATTCCACGGACACAGGAACTGGACGCAGGGACACTTGGATTTTATTATATAGGATTCAGCATTAAAAGATGCCTGATGCGTTTCATTCCATTTGGAAATGCAATCATGAAGTATGAATTATGAAGTAAGACAGAACATATCACATGTCTTATAGGGGGTAATTTATTAAGGCGAGATTTCTTCGCGCACTGTTTTGTATTAGAGGTTTTCGTGTTTTAAGGCCAATTTATGAAGCCTTGAATTTTTAAAGGGGGAAAAAACAAAAATTTTCCGGAATTTATTATGCTCCAAAGCTGCTAAAAATCAGAATCCGAAAATACTCCTAGGTAAAAAAATCTCTCGATCACAAGCCGTTTTTTGAGACAAAATATTTAAGAAAACTCCAGAGCAGGTGTAAAAGGTTCGCAATGCACAATTAAGATTCGCAATGCAATAAAAGCCTAATGTAGAATATTACATTGCGACAGGCAAGTTTTTATTTGCAAAGTTTTGCTCTTTGAGAATGTATTACAATTCCCCGCATAATCATATTATTGCACAAAAGCCAGCATCGAAAAAACATGAAAATCTCTAAAACCACGAATCGAAAAGTAAAGCACAAACTTTTAGAGAAACAATAGGGGGCAGATTTATCAAGGGTCGAATTTGAGTTCATGGGAGTTATTTTAAACTCCCATGAACTCCCATGAATTCAAAATTCCAACTACAATTTATTAAAAAAAAATCAAAGTTTTGGTACTCGGGTGAATGGGATCAACCCGCAAACTCAGATCGAATTCTAATCTAATTTTTTAGAAAAAAAACTTGAATGTCAAGAAGGCTGCAAACAACTCCAAATTGATCCCAGGAGATCCTCCATAGGTTAAAACAGCAATTTGGCAGGTTTAGATGCGAATAGTCAAAATTTGAGTTCTTTAAGGGCCAGTTTATGATACATTTTGAAAATCTAATTCAAAATTTTAAGAAACTCGAAATCAAATTTTAACAATTCCCTAGTCGAATTTGATAATTTTGGCCATAAAAAAAACGTGAAAATCGAATTTGATATTCAAATTCAAAAATTAGAATTTTCACTTGACCATTGATAAATCTGCCCCCAAGATTTGCGAAAAGAATAGAAATTCAAACTTTAGTAAATCGTCCCCTAAGTGTTTTCTTTAGTGATGGGCGAATTTGGGGCGTTTCTCTTTGCTGAAAAATTGGGGAATTTCCCGCGTCTCATTTATGACGCCAGCGTCCGTTTTTGGACACCGGTGCAAATTCATTGGCAAAAATTCACCGGCGCCCATTTGTTTTGACGCCGGCAAATTTATTCGCCGGTGGCGAATATCGGGAATTCGCCGCCAATTGGTGTCTGCGGAACAGATTCGCCCATCACTAGTCTTCTTTAGTTTAGCTGCGCAACTGAAGAAGCCATTCTGATGACTAGTGAAGCATTTACAAGTCCAGTTGCTTTAGACTTATCAATAATTGATACTGTATTTAATGACATGGATGAATAAAAACTTGCATAGACATTTTGGAGCTGGGTTACTAAAAGGCCAACAATCATTTGGGCCACTTTCTTGTCATCACTGCTTGGAACACCTTGTGCCTTACACCTAGAATAGAATGAATTGATCCCAAACTAACCAACAATCACATGTCCATGAATTTAGTGGGCCCTTTAGTGGGTTAGAAGGTATGATCATGGGCGGGAGGATTAGTAGCATATACTAGGTGGTTGCACAATAATGTGGTAAATGGTAGGTTAAAATACAAATCTCAGATCATGATGGGTCATGCAAAAATTCAAGACTGTAAATATATGTCAAGCATATGTAAATCTTAGCTGATTGCAATCGATGACTCGTTAAGCAAGCACCATTTGCTTCTACACTTGACAGACTTCAAAACTTAAATGGTTCCTATCAATCACTTTACTGGCAGCTTAAGGGAGAAGAGAACACTGACCGTCCATATCTGACCTTATCTAAAACAGACTGAAGCACTTGATCTTCTGAACAGAATATAAAGCACAGGTCTCTATCAAGCATACATAGAAGTCACTAGGAATGGTTAAAGATTAGAGCCAGTCTGTACTTTGTTAAATCACAACTTAAAGGGATACTGTCATGGGAAAAAAAATGTTTTCAAAACAAATCAGTTAATAGTGCTGATCCAGCAGAATTCTGCACTGAAATCCGTTTCCCAAAAGAGCAAACAGATTTTTTTATATTTAATTTTGAAATCTGACATGGGGCTAGACATATTGTCAGTTTCCCAGCTGCCTCCAGTCATGTGACATGTGCTCTGATAAACTTCAGTCACTCTTTACTGCTGTACTGCAAGTTGGAGTGATATCACCCCCCCAGCAGCCTAACAACAGAACAAGATAACGGCTGCCTGGTAGATCTAAGAACAACACTCAATAGTAAAACTCCAGGTCCCACTGAGACACATTCAGTTACATTGAGTAGGAGAAACAACAGCCTGCCAGAAAGCAGTTCCATCCTAAAGTGCTGGCTCTTTCTGAAAGCACATGACCAGGCGAAATGACCTGAGATGCACCTACACACCAATATTACAAATAAAAAAAATACACTTGTTGGTTCAGGAATTAAATTTTATATTGTAGAGTGAATTAGTTTATGAAAACTAGATCATAAAAATCAAGACAGAATCCCTTTAAAGGGCATGTAAAGTCTAAAATAGAATAAGGCTAGAAATGCTGTATTTTGTATACTAAATATAAACATGAACTTACTGCACCACAAGCCTAATCAAACAAATAATTTATGCTTTCAAAGTTGGCTACAGGGGGTCACCATCTTGTAACTTTGTTATACATCTTTGCAAGACTAAGACTGTGCACATGCTCAGTGTGATCTGGGCTGCTTAGGGATCGTCATAAACAAAGCTGCTTGAGTTCTGCATGGCTGGGAAGTAAGGCGGGGGCTTTCCCTGCTGTTCATAAGTATGATTGTTTCCCTGCTCAGCAGTTAGGGACCATCTGACAATTCCTATTCACAGCAGTAAATGAAGGGAGAATTTCACTGTATACAGCCAGGTTTCTTATAAAAAACAATACACATTTTTTAATTAAAGTATATTGGAGATATGTTTCTTTTTCATTAACGAAAGTAAAAATGGGATTTTATTTTATTGCCTTTACATGCCCTTTAAGGGCTTATGAACAGTGTATTACAGTGTATTACTGGCCAGAGAAACACAAATAAAAAAGTTTTAGTCAGTGTGGCGTAACTAGAGGTAGGGGACCCCCTGTAGACAAACATAGGGGGACCAATCCCTCAAAGGACTGATAAAGTACTCTCTGGCTGACAGAGGTACAGTATTGAAGCCAACATGTAAAAAAGAGAAAAATAACGTAAATTAACGGGGTGGTTCACCTTTAAGTTAACTTTTAGTATGTTATAGTATTGCTAATTCTATTTCAATTGGTCTTCATTATTTATTTTTTATACTTTTTTTTATTTTTTGCCTTTTTCTTCTGACTCTTTCCAGCTTTCAAATAGGGGTCACTGACCCCATCTAAAAACAAATGCTCTGTAAGGCTACTAAAAATTTATTGTTATTGTTTCTTTGTATTAGTCATCTTTCTATTCAGTCCCTCTCCTATTCATATTCCAGTCTCTAATTCAAAACAGTGCATAACATAAGAAATCTGAGTTTTCAGGTGAACAATGAAATAAAAACGTGAAAATTGGATGAAAAATCTGAAAAAATTGTGAAATTTGGATTTTTCCTGCAAAAATAGTGAAAATTTGATTTTTTTTCCCGCAAACAAAATTTTCGGAAAGTTTATTAATAAATAAGATGAAAAAACCCGTGCCTATTTGGTCGGAATCTTTTTTTCAGAAAATATTGATAAATTCAGACTCCCTTAATGTTTACATGATTTTTTAGTAGATTTGAGATATCAAGATCCAAATTACAGAAAGATCTGTTATGTGGAAAACCACAGGTCCCGAGCATTCTGGATAACAGGTTCCATACCTCTATTACTAAATATGGGATAGCAGTGGATGTTTTGTAAAGATAAATTATTTTAGATGTTTTCTATAGGATAGAAATGAAATGCCATACATGGGTGTATTATACAGGCAGCAAATGCCTCAGTTTCAACCATTTCTCCAGCAATGATAATACTGAGCCTTTATTAAAGCAGTTAAGGTTATCAGTTATCTCAAGGATAGGGATAAAGATCTTTTCATAACCGGGATTGATGCAAACAGAAGACGAAAATCAAACCATAAGGTCACAATAATTATGTCATTTTGAAATGTCCTGAATTTCTGAGCATATGACGGCAAAATAATAGAGCAAGTAGTAGACCTGCTTTGAAATCTCTTATTTTTATTCATTTAAAGGGACATTTTTAATTTAAAGCTTTGGCAAAAAGAGGAGCATACCATTGGTAAAGAATACCTTAAAACCATATTGCTTCTAAAGATTAAAAACAGCCCATTAAGGTACAGTATCTGCTTTAGTGATGGGTGAATCAATTTGGCGGGTGCCAATTCGTGGCGACTTTCCGCGTTTTGCCGCTGGCGAATACATGCGGCAAACTGAAAAAAAAATTCGCCGGCGAAAACTCTGATACATCAAAAAAGTTTGGCGTGTGTCAGAATAGTCGTGCACGTAAAAAATGGCATATCAAAATTGCCACACGTCAAAATTATTCGGACGCCGATTGACTTTAAAGGGCATGTAAAGGCAAAAAAATAAAATCCCATTTTTACTTTCTTTAATGAAAAAGAAACCTATCTCCAATATACTTTACTTTAAAAATGTGTACCGTTTTTATAAGAAATCTGACTGTATGCAGTGAAATTCTCCCTTCATTTACTGCTGTGGATAGGAATTGTCATACGGTCCCTAACTACTCTGCAGAGAAACAATCATACTTATGGACAGCAGGGGGAGCCCCCGCCTTACGTTCCAGCAAAGCAGAACTCAAGCAGCTTTGTTTATGATGATCCCTAAGCAGCCCAGACCACACTGAGCATGTGCACAGTCTTAGTCTTGCAAAGATGTATAACAAAGTTACAAGATGGTGACCCCCTGTGGCCAAATTTGAAAGCATAAATCATTTGTTTGATTAGGCTTGTGGTGCAGTAAGTTCATGTTAAATTTAGTATACAAAATACTGCATTTCTAGCCTTATTCTATTTTAGACTTTAAATGCCCTTTAACTACTTGCCCCTTTCCCTGATCATGCCCTGCCCCCTTCACCATCAACGGGCCCTCTTTAAACTAGTCTGTAGATTAGTTTAAAAATTTTTCAGGCTGGAAATGTAAGGGTTCATTTAGTTGAGTTGTCCAGAGAAGCTTCATTAAAGGAGAACTAGCGCTTAACTAAAGAAGTAGCTAGAAATGTTGTACATGATGTTTTGTGCTTCTGTACCAGCCCAAGGCAACCACAGCCGTTTAGCAGTAAAGATCTGTGTCTCCAAAGATGCCCCAGTAGCTCCCCATCTTCTTTTCTGCTGGACCCCAGGGGAATCAACAATAGAGAGGAAATGCATTGGGAGAGGAATTAGGATGAAAATTTACTTCTATCTAAAGAAATGGAGATGTGAGGACTGGGGGCTGCACATATTGGCAAAGTAAGCAGTTCCATGTTATAATGCTTCTAACTGTAAGTGCAACCTTTATTTTTCTCTACGTGAAGTAAATCGATGGCATTTATGAGTTTTCTTTCAGTTTTTCTTTTGTTTCATCCGTTTTTCGATCTGCTTTTATGCATCCCTATTCAGAGTTAATTGCACCATAGCTAGCAGAGTAATGCATGTTTTAAAGTTCCATTTAGGAAACAGATTACCTTTCAAATGAATTGTAGTGTGTTCTTCTTGCTGAAAAAAAGCAAGAATACATCAGCATCTCGGTGATTGTTTTGTTTGAATGTTTTTTATTTTTAATACCATGAGGCTATGGTTGGCACTACTGCATGGAAGTCTTGGGATAGGAAGGAAAACAGCTCAATGCCTTCATATAGTTGGATACACAACAAAGTTCTCTGTGCAAATAAAGTAAAAGTAAGTTCTGAAAAAGACTCATGGAACCTCATGGAAACATTTTCATGTTTTTCTTGTTGTTGTACCCACAAAGTTTGCCTAAAACATTTTTAGCTGCTTATGTTGTATTGTGTTAGCTCCCACATCAGGCAGCAAACTATGTCTTACATTTAACTGGCCTGTAATATATGATAGCCCTGGTTAGAAACAGAGAAATGAATCAAAATAACTGATCACCTCACTGCCATCGTTATGTGTCACCTGGGCTGCCCAAAGTATTAGTAAAGTACCATTAACTCCCAGCCTGTTTGAAGCGCCCTTAGGTCTAGTTTTGAGGACACTCTAGGATGCCATTCATCTTCTCAGTAGAAAGTAGAAGCAACTATAATTATACTTTGTTTAAAATATGACAGTAGCTTTAACAAACTGTACTTCGGTTCCGCATCATTTGTAGCTAGCAGCATGTGCGCTCTTCAGGCACTTTATCAGCCGACTAAAGAAATCCCAAAATACTCAAGTTTGCAAAGACCCATATTTCAGATGGATGCTTAGATTTCCAGCCCAGTGCCTGTTGTTTTCTCCTAGTGTCAATAAAGGTGATTTATTATGCAGAAGCAGAGTCATCTGAGGTCCCATTGCAAAGAAAATTCAGTCTATAAATTCCCAATTAGCACTGATACAGCTTAATGCATAAGTACTTTTGCTAAAATAGCACAAATAAAGGATTAGAACAGTAAGGGGCACATTTACTAAGCTCAAGTGAAGGATTCGAATGAAAAATACTTTCAAAGTATTTTTTTGGGTACTTCGACCATCGAATAGGCTACTATGACCTTCGACTTCGTTTTGAACTAAAAACCGTTCGACTATTCGATAGCTGAAGTAATGTCTTTTAAAAAAATACATACTTCGGTAGTTTAAACCTACCAAGGTTCAATGTTAGCCTATGGGGATCTTCCCCAGCACTTTTCTACGTTTTTTTTGATCGAATAAAAATCGTCCGATCGATCGATTAAAATCCTTTGAATCGTTCGATTTTTATTTGCTCGTTCGATCAAAAGTATTTGCGCTAAAATCCTTCGAATTCGAAGGATTTTACTTTGAGGGTCGAATTAAAGGGTTTATTAACCCTCGAAATGCGACCATTGATAAATCGGCTCCTAAATCTGTTATTTGATTTTTTGAATCAGTCATGTAATTGTCATTGTCAAGATCTAGACAGTGGAGAGACTAATACATAATAATTATTTTGTAGCTCTGGTTTATTTAGGGTTGTCACCTGCCACCTGCCACCAGGACAACCCGGTTTTTAAGAATTAGGAAATTTGGACAAGACATGGAAATTAATGTCATCAATGCCACCCCTGATGTCACCTCCCCGCCCCCAACATCACCAGTCCACCCCCTGACATCATCCGCCCCCTCCCGACATCATCGACCCCGCCCCCTGACCTTTTATCTCCATCTGAAAAAGTGGCAACCCTGGATTTATTATGCAATAATGATTTGAATAGATACACTACTCAAATGCTGGTTTCATGTTAAAGGTAAGGAAATGCCACATGGTTAGTTTTGAGCGATACACCCCACTGACCATCTCTTAAGAAAATCGTAATGAATAATGTTTCCACTGACTCTTTAAAGGTCACTTACAAAGCACAAGTGCAATGTGTAAATTTAGGCACAATGCACCATGTTTCAGGGTTCTCTGGTGTTAATGAATGCACTTGCTCACTCTGCTGAGAGTATGGTGACTCTTCCTCTTAAAGGGGAAGGAAACCTAGTCGGCGCAAAAACCCTCCCCCCTCCCGTGTGTTGCCCACCCTCCCTCCTCCCCCCTGGCCTACCTGTCCCGCTGGGCAAATGCCCCTAACTTGTTACTTACCCTTCTGCGCAGGTCCAGTCCAGGGAGTTCACAGGCGACATCTTCTTCCACGCAATCTTCTTCCTGCTTTGACCGGCGTTTTGGCACATGCGCAGTAGGAGCATTTCGCCAGTACGGATCTACTGCGCATGCGCCAAAAAAACGCCGGTCAAAGCATGAAGAAGATCGCGTGGAAGAAGATGTCGCCTGTGAACTCCCTGGACTGGACCTGTGCAGAAGGGTAAGTAACACGTTAGGGGCATTTGCCCAGCGGGACAGGTAGGCCAGGGGGGAGGAGGGAGGTTGGCAACACACGGGAGGTGGGGAGGGTTTTTGCGCTGACTAGGTTTCCTTCCCCTTTAAAGAACAACTAAAATCCCCAAAAGGGTAAAGATGGACGGATTCCAGCTCCAGGTTTATTACAGGTTTATTAATAAAAAGTTGTTCACAGATCTCTTGATACTCATGATATCTTTGAGAGCCATTGATGACAACATCACTGGGATAGTTTAACCAGCACTGCAGCATTGCCAATTACAGAAGGCCAACATTAATTTCTGAGCCTGTGTAGTGCCACCAACATGAGTCCTTCTCAGATGGAAACAACCAGCATGAGAGTGGAGAGAGTGGACCAGACATGGGGTAGGAGGCAGAGAAGTTACATGGCAGGCGGCCCCCCATCTTTGCATTCTAGGAACGTGCCCACTCTGTCTACCCCTAGTTCTGGGCCCTGATACCATTGTAGGGGGCTTTGGGCACACTAGAAAATGCACAGGGCCACAAGTGTAAAGTAAAAATCTCTGTTTATTAGTTTACATTTAAAAGAGAAGTAAAGCCTAATTAAAGAAGTAGCTAGAAATGTTGTACATTACGTTTTGTGCTTCTGTACCAGCCCAAGGCAACCACAGCCCTTTAACAGTAGATCTGTGTCTCCAAAGATGCCCCAGTAGCTCCCCATCTTCTTTTCTGCTGATTCACTGCACATGCTCTGTGCTGCTGTCACTTACTGAGCTTAGGGAGCCACTCACAATATACAGTACACATAGAATAGAAATGTCACAATATAAGGCTGATTAGTAATTAATACTGATAATTACTACATGGCAGCACAGAAACCAGTGCAATTAGCACCAGAATTTAATAATCAGCAAACCTGTAGCATCAGCTTATATTACAGAAAAACCTTATTTTCTGCTACGACCCCTAAGCTTAGCTTCTCAACAGCTGCTCAGTCTTGCAGTTGTTAACTGTAACTCCCTACGTTGCGTGGATTTAGATTTCAATACTACCCCATTAGTATTTACCATGATACACTAGAGCAGTGATCCCCAACCAGTAGCTCATGAGTAACATGTTGCTCTCCAACCCCTTGGATGTTGCTCCCAGGGGCCTCAAAGCAGGTGCTTATTTTTGAATTCCAGGCTTGGAGGCAAGTTTTGGGTGTATAAAAACCAGGAATACTGCCAAACTGTCATGATCGCCGCCCGGAGCAGGTCCAGGAGCTCCGGGCGGCGCGTCCTTCCCTGCCGGCGTCGCTCTCAAAATGGCGGCGCCCATGGCCGCCACGTGGGTAGCGGCGCCGGCGCGATGACGTCAGCGTGTCGACGTCGGTGCAAGGACGCCGATGACGTCAGAATGGCGCCAAATTCAAAAATAAAAGCCTTACCAAGACGCCAGAATGGCGCCCAAGTATAGGATTCATTCCTGTGAAGTTTCCTGGGGTTCCTGTCTGCTTTTCTGAGGATTTATCTTGTTCCTATTTGTTGCTGACCTCTTGCCTGGACTTTTGGACTTTGCTAATATTCTGCCTGCCTTTGAACCCTTGCCTGGACTCTGGTTATTCTCCTGATTTAACCCTTTGGATACCGCGACCTTGCACCCTCAAGAGGGCTTCCTCCTTGATCCTGACTACCTCCCTTGAGGGAGCTCCCGGCTCCCTGACACAAACAGAGCCTCAATGTAGGTTGACAATCCACATAGGGGTTACCAAATGACCAATCACAGTACTATCCCTCAAGAACATTTTTCATGCTTGTGTTGCTCCTCAACTCCTTTGACTTCTGAATATTGCTCATGAGTTCAAAAGGTTGGGGATCCCTGCACTAGAGAGTTGCAGGAGAAGCTGTAACAAGATGAAAATGATAATAGACTTAGGGCGAAACAAAGGACAAAACAAGGGTAGAAGCAAGGAGCATAAACAAGGAGGTGATAGTAGGGTTACTGGTTTCTTCTGCTTTCATTTCCCCTACAGACATAGGACATTGTATAAGGTGGAGGTTCTCAATCATCTTTACCCATGAGCCACATTCAAATGTAAACATAGTTGGGGAGCAACACAAACATGCAAAACATTAAAGGGATACCACATAAAGACTGTGATTGGCTAGTTGGTAGCTCCTATGTGGACTGGCAGCGGAATAGGAGGTTCTGTTTGACAGTACACCTGGTTTTTATGCAACCAAAGCCTGGAATTTAAAAATAAACACCTGTTTTGAAGTCACTGAGAGCAACATCAAAGGAGTTGGTGAGTAACATGTTGTTCTTGAGCTTCTGGTTGGAGATCACTGGTATAAGATATTTGCAAGAAGTGTGCTACACACATAGCATGACAATAAGACCTTTTAATCTTGACATGAATATTTACAGGTGGACACATTCAATAAATGTATTTATGTCCCTGTTCCAGTAGCTATTACCAACGTCTTGCACTAATTAGAACTAAAGAGTTTGGATTTATGGCTCTGACCCTTAAGGCTCGGTGCTAATGGACCAGCGATTCTGGAGGCATAGTCAGCCCCAGGGACATAAACAAGTCATTCGTTAGGGTTAAAGCCTGTCATTTGTGTTTTTATGAGAGTAGCACATTTTTGCCTCCATAAGGTCCCTATCCCTAAACAGGTTCTTTCACTCCAAGCCATTCTGTCCACTTCTAAGTGATTTCATCCAAGCTAACAATAAAAGAAAATATTTTCTGAAGTCACTTCAGTTAGAATTAATACTGCCTGTACATTTACCAAATAGCTCCAAGTCAGATGAACATGAAAGAGAACAAAAAAAAAAACCACAGAGGTATTCAATCCTAATCCATTTGGGGGAGCATTGAGCTAAAACCAATAGAAAGTGAGTTGACTGTTAGGATTTCATATTCCCTTATAACATAATCAAATAACCGTAATGATATGCATTCATGTTGCACCGGGAGTTTCTGCTCTGTACATCATTTTGAATGTATGTGAAATCGATATATAACAATTTATAATCTAATTAGGCCAACTGCGGTCTCTTGGAGTACAGTAAGGGAGGGGGGTTGATTGACGACTTTTAAGAGACAACAAAGGTATAGCTTTGCTCCGGTAACCCATAGCAACCATCATTTGACATGTATGGTGACACAATGGCTCAGCTGTTAACACTGCTCAAAATTATTTTGACGCCAATTGACTTCAATGCGCCGAAAATTTTGGAATGTTTCGGTAAATTCGCAAATTTTTCTGTGAAACGGCACAGATTCGCCCATCACTACTCCCCTAGGCTCTGAGTTTGCCTATAGTGAAGGGACCACAGCGGGATAGGGTATCAGGCTTTAGATTCATTCTCCCTTATTATTCCACTGTATGGGATCCAGGCAACACCTGGGCATTCCATCCTGGAGGTCCACCTTCAACCACCCTAACTGCTTCCACGTGATGCCACATCTTGCTGTCTCTGTCTGACTGTACTGGCATATTACCTTCTGTTAATACCTTGCCTTAGTGCATAGCGAGTATAACTCTGCGGATCAATTGTCTCTGCAAATAAACTTGTTTTACTGTTTGCTGCCAGAACCTCCTGGCATCCTTTCTTTACTTCTATGCACAGTAGCCTATGTGAGTTGTAGCTCAACAACACCATGCCTCCTTAACTTCCACTTAGTGAAGGCCCCACTTGTCATGTTAGAGTCCAGTGTAACCCATACTCTATTGCAATAGCTGCACATTACTCCTTTTGATCTAATACAGGCATGGGATCCATTATCCGGAAACCCCTTATCTAGAATGCTCCGAATTACGGAGAGACGGTCTCCCGTAGGGGCAAATTCACTAAGATCCGAAGTTGCTCCAGCGACAGCTTCGCTGCACTTCGCCAGGCGTAGTTTCGCCAGCGCTATGCAAATTCACTAAAATGCAATGTTGCGCTCAGGGAGGCGAACGGTAGCAAAGTTGCGTTACCGTTACTTCATCAGGCAAAGCGAAGTTACGTTAGCGATGCCTAATTTGCATACGGCGCGAAGTTAAAATATAATGGAAGTATATGCTGCACCAACTACATTACACTACACAAGCCCAGGAAACCTTTAATAAATAAAATAAAGGTTGTCTATTGCCCTACACATGTGCCCACTGTATCGTTGAGTTGCCATATGTTAGGAAATGTAGGGGGGAAGGAGGATACCCCCAAAAAAAATGTACGCTATTTTTCATACTATCACCCTTTAAAAAGGAAAAGACGCCAACGTTTTTTGGGACTTAGAAAAAATTTCAACTATTTTTGGACAAACTCCTATCTATTGTATTGAACTTCGCCTGGTCTGAGCTGGCGAAGTAAAGTCTGGCGCAAGAGGTAACGTTCAGTAAAATGCGCAAGTTAGTGAATTAGTGTAGTTACGTCCCTTCGCCATAGTGCAACTTCGTCTGGCACCTGTTAGTAAATAGGACGAAATTACGTAACACTGGCGAATTTGCGCTAGCGTTAGCCGCTTCGCGCTTTAGTAAATTTGCCCCATAGACTCCATTTTATCCAAATAATCCAAATGTTTTAAAGTGATTTCCTTTTTCTCTGTAATAATAAAACAGTCGCTTGTACTTGATCCCAACTAAGATATAATTAATCCTTATTGGAAGCAAAACCAGCCTATTGGGTTTATTAAATGTTTACATGATTTTCTTGTAGATTTAAGGTATGATGATCCAAATTACAGAAAGATCCATTATCTGGCAAGCCCCAGGTCCCAAGCATTCTGGATTATAGGTCCCATACCTGTATAGTATAGTTATATTTTTACTTATTTTATATATATATATATATATATATATATATATATATATATATATATATATATATATATATATATATGTATATATATATATATATATATGTATATATATGTATATATATATATATATATATATATATATATATATATATATATATATATATATTCAGTACTGTCTGGTGCACTCAATACTGTCATACAACCACCTGGGTGCAGGTTTGTAGGTGAACACAAGTTCTTCTTTATTTCAAAGTTTCGGCTCCATTACCCGGGCCGTCTTCAGGAAGTGAAATATATATATATATATCTAGTTAAAGTTCAATCAAACTTTATTCTTTATTTTTTTGCTTTTTACACCGGCCCATTGAACTGGGATCCTACTCCTGTGTTAGTAAAGTCTGTGAGTCACTGTACAACAGTCAGACATCAGTAAATCGTGATAAAAACCTTCAGAATAAGCAGATGGGATTTGCTCACAAGAAAATAAAATATTTGCATGCCCCATTTTTGCTCCAACTTATCAATTGAGAGAATGCTAGAACTCTGAATGCACAGAGAAGCAGATGGTTGAAATATGCAGAAATAATAAAAAAAAAAATACTGGCATAAGAATACTGTATATCCCTTAACCTGTTCCAGAGAGCTGTTAGAGAGCTGTCTTTTAATTGTTCCTTTTTTTTTTTTAGCTAATGTTATTAGAAAGAAGTGAGTGAATTCATTATCTGTGTAAAATATTTAAAGTTGCTTTTTACTATGATCACTAGTGACATAAACTAGTCTTGTTTCAGTGGGTTTCATTGGTCCAACCTTGGGAAATGTCCTAAAAAACACAATATAGGAATTGGATCTGTTATCCGAAAACCCGTTATCCAGAAAGTCTCCCATAGACTCCATTGTAATCAAATAATCCACATTTTTAAAAATGATTTCCTTTTTCTCTGTAATAATAATACTGTACCTTGTACTTGATCCCAACTAAGATATAATTAATCCTTATGGGAGGCAAAACCAGCCTATTGGGTCTATTTCATGTTTACATGATTTTCTAGTAGACTTAAGGTGTGAAGATCCAAATTACGGAAATATCCATTATCTGAAAAAACCCAGGTCTTGAGCATTCTGGATAATAGGTCCTATACCTGTATTTTTAATATTTCTATCAATCTAATGCAGATATTAAGGGGCTTATTCATTAAAATGGTCAGCTTTTATAATTGGGGAAAATATTTCTGATTTGTGGCAACTAGGGATGTAGCGAACGTCGGAAAAAAAGTTCGCGAACATATTCGCGAACTTGCGCAAAAATGCGAGCGGTTCGCGAACGGTTCGCGAACCCCATAGACTTCAATGGGAAGGCGAACTTTAACATCTAAAAAAGACATTTCTGGCCAGAAAAATGATTTTAAAGTTGTTTAAAGGGTGCAACGACCTGGACAGTGGCATGCCAGAGGGGGATCAAGGGCAAAAATGTATCTGAAAAATCTGCCTGTGTGTGCTTGGAAGAGATAGTGTAGGGGGAGAGCTGTTAGTGATTTCAGGGACAGATGATAGTAAGTTTGCTGGCTAGTAATCTGCTTGATACTGCTCTGTATTGGAGGGACAGAAGTCTGCAGGGATTTGAGGGACATTTTAGCTTAGGTAGCTTTGCTGGCTAGTAATCTACTGTTCTCTTTAAACAACTGCCATACGTTGACCTTGTAGGCATTGTTTGCCCAGTTTTTTTGGACGCAGCCACTGAAGCACAGTTGCCAGAAAAAATATGCCATATAAATGCTGAAAATAGTCATTTTTCGCCATACGTTGACCTTGTAGACATTGTTTGCCCAGTTTTTTTGGACGCAGCCACTGAAGCACAGTTGCCAGAAAAAATATGCCATATAAATGCTGAAAATAGTCATTTTTTGCCATACGTTGACCTTGTAGGCATTGTTTGCCCAGTTTTTTTGGTCGCAGCCACTGAAGCACAGTTGCCAGAAAAAATATGCCATATAAATGCTGAAAATAGTCATTTTTTGCCATATACGTTGAGTCAACGTATGGCAAAAAATGACTATTTTCAGCATTTATATGACATATTTTTTCTGGCCTCTGTGCTTCAGTGGCTGCGACCAAAAAAACTGGGCAATCAATGCCTACAAGGTCAACGTCTTTGTGACCTAGGCGAGTTCTCTTCTCAGTTACAATCCCTCCTGCTGCACTGAAGGTCCTTTCTGAGAGCACACTTGAGGCTGGGCAAGACAAGAGGTTCATGGCAAATTGTGACAGCTCTGGCCACAGATCAAGCCTGCGCACCCAGTAGTCCAGGGGTTCATCGCTCCTCAGAGTGTCGATATCTGCAGTTAATGCCAGGTAGTCCGCTACCTGCCGGTCGAGGCGTTCTTTGAGGGTGGATCCAGAAGGGTTGTGGCGCTGCCTTGGACAGAAAAACATTTGCATGTCTGATGTTACAGACCGGCCAAAGGGCTTTGTCCTTGCAGGTGTGCTCGTGGCAGGATTACTGGCACCTCTGCCCCTGGAATGTTGATGAGTTCTTGAAGTGACATCACCCTTAAAAGCATTGTACAACATGTTTTGCAGGCTGGTTTGTAATGCCGCATCTTTTCGGACTTGTGGTATGTTGGTAACATTTCTGCCACTTTATGCTTGTACCGAGGGTCTAGTAGCGTTGCGACCCAGTACAGGTCCTTCTCCTTAAGCCTCTTGATACGGGGGTCCTTCAACAGGCATGACAGCATGAAAGACCCCATTCTCACAAGGTTGGATGCAGAGCTATCCATCTCCGCTTCCTCATTATCAAGGACTGCATCATCCACGGTCTCCTCCCCCCAGCCACGTACAAGACCAGGGGTCCCCAAAAAGTCACCACTAGCCCCCTGGGAAGCCTGCTCCTGTTGGTCCTCCTCCTCCTCCTCCACAAAGCCACCTTCCTCCTCTGACTCCACTTCTGGCACCTCTCCCTGCGTTGCAGCAGGTGCCTGGGTTCGTTCTGGTGATTCCGACCAGAAATCGTGCGCTTCCAGCTCCTCGTCACGCTGGTCTACAGCCTCATCTGTCACTCGTCGCACGGCACGCTCCAGGAAGAAAGCGAAGGGTATTAGGTCGCTGATGGTGCCTTCGGTGCGACTGACCATATTTGTCACCTCTTCAAAAGGTCGCATGAGCCTGCAGGCATCGCGCATAAGCACCCAGTAACGGGGGAAAAAAATCCCCAGCTCTGCAGATCCAGTCCTACCACCCAGTTCAAAAAGGTACTCGTTGACGGCCCTTTGTTGTTGCAGCAGACGTTCCAACATAAGGAGCGTTGAATTCCAGCGAGTCTGGCTGTCAGAAATCAAACGCCTGACTGGCATGTTGTAGCGCTGCTGAATGTCAGCAAGGCGTGCCATGGCTGTGTAGGAACGTCTGAAATGGGCCGACACCTTTCTGGACTGGGTGAGAACGTCCTGGAATCCTGGGTACTTGGAGACAAAACGTTGGACTATTAAATTTAACACATGTGCCATGCAGGGCACATGTGTTAAATTGCCCAGTCTCAACGCTGCCAACAGATTGCTTCCATTGTCACACACCACTTTTCCGATCTGCAGTTGGTGTGGGGTCAGCCACCGATCGGCCTGTGACTGCAGAGATGACAGGAGTACAGATCCGGTATGGTTTTTGCTTTCCAGGCACGTCATCCCCAAGACAGCGTGACAACGGCGTACCTGGCACGTCGAATAGCCTAGGGGGAGCTGGGGGTGCACAGGTGTGGAGGAGGAGAAGGAGGACCCAGCAGCAGAGTAAGAAGAAGAAGAGGAAGAAGACGAGGTAGAGAGCGATGGAGGAGTAGAGGTGGTGGCAGAACCGCGTGCAATCCGTGGCGGTGACACCAACTCCACTGTTGTTGTTGTTGAGCTACCCATTCCCTGCTTCCCAGCCATTACCAAGTTCACCCAGTGGGCAGTGTAGGTGACATACCTGCCCTGACCATGCTTGGAGGACCATGCGTCAGTAGTCATATGGACCTTTGGCCCAACACTAAGTGACAGAGATGCGGTAACTTGGCTCTGCACATGTTGGTACAGGTGTGGTATTCCCTTTTTAGAAAAAAAATTGCGGCTGGGTACCTTCCACTGCGGTGTCCCAATTGCTACAAATTTGCGGAAGGCCTCAGAGTCCACCAGCTGGTATGGTAAAAGCTGGCGGGCTAAGAGTGCAGACAAGCCAGCTGTCAGACGCCGGGCAAGGGGGTGACAGTCAGACATTGGCTTCTTACGCTCAAACATGGCCTTCACAGAAACTTGGCTGGTGGCAGATGACTGGGAATGGGAACAGGTGGTCAAGGTGGAAGGCGGAGTGGAGGGTGGTTCAGACGGGTCAAGGAGAGCAGAGGTAGAGCAGTAAGATGCTGGACCAGAAGGAGTGTGGCTTTTAGTTTGCCTGTTGCCTTTGAGGTGTTGCTCCCAAAGTGCTTTGTGCTTGCCGCTCATGTGCCTTCGCATAGAAGTTGTACCTATGTGGCTGTTGGGCTTACCAAGGCTCAGTTTCTGACTGCACTCATTGCAAATTACAATGCTTTTGTCAGAGGCACACACATTAAAAAAATCCCACACTGCTGACTTTTTGGAAGTGTGCGATCTGGCGGTAAGAGTAGAAGTTGGCGGCATTGGCGGCAATGGCGGGTGCGTTGGCCGGCTGAACACAGGTGCCGATACATGTTGTTGCCCTACTGATCCCTGCGGGCTGTCCTCCCTGCTTCTTCTAAGTCTTATTCTCCTACTGCCTCTCTGACTCTCCGTCTCTCCATCTGAACTACCCTCCTCTTGCTCTCTTCTACTAGGCACCCACAAAACATCAATCTCCTCATCATCATTCTCCTCAGATGCATCAATTTCTTCTGACACATCACAGAAGGAAGCAGCAGCGGGGACCTCCTCCTCATCACTCATCATTATGTCCATCTCTGTCGTGTTCTCTGCCAGAATTAAATCTGGTGTAACGTCCTCATCTCCTTCATCTTCTTCTGGCAATAATGGTTGCGCATTACTCAGTTCAAGAAACTCATGGGAAAATAACTCCTCTGACTCCAGTGAAGAAGGGGCACCGGTGGTGGAGGAAGTGTTACGTGGGGTGGCCATAGCAGTGGAGGATGAGGAGGATGTTGTGGTAAAGCCAGTCTGTGTAAGCCAGTCAACTACCTCTTCAGCATTTTGGGAGTTCAGGGTCATTGGCTTTTTAAAACTGGGCAATTTGCTAGGGCCACAGGATTGCATAGCAGCACGGCCCCTAGCACGGCCTCTGCGTGGTGGCCTGCCTTTGCCTGGCATTATTTTTAAAAAAACAACAACAACAAAAACTCAGTTGGTTTTTCTGGAAACGATAATACACACAGCTAGATGGCGGTTTGAAGAAAACAGTGTGCAAATAATGCCTACAAGGTCAACGTATACACAGCGGTGGATACGGATTACGTAAAATATATGAATGCTGCTTGAAAAAAAGTAACTCAAGTGGTTTTTCTAGAGACGATAATATTATCAATATTTAGACAAAATGTGAACAAGCTCACACAGCTAGATGGCGGTTTGAAGAAAACACTGTGCAAATACTGCCCACAAGATCAACGTATACACTACTACAGCGGTGGATACGGATCTCGTAAAATTTATTATGGCTGCTTGAAAAAAGTCACTCCGGTGTTTTTTCTGGAGACGGTAATATTATGGATATTTAGACAGAATGTGAACAAGGTCACACAGCTAGATGGCAGTTGGTTGAATAAC
Source organism: Xenopus petersii (assembly GCA_038501925.1). NCBI lineage: Eukaryota > Metazoa > Chordata > Amphibia > Anura > Pipidae > Xenopus > Xenopus petersii. Next base: position 11,365,345 of record CM076683.1, read on the forward strand.
ACACTGGGCAAAAAATGCCTACAGGGCAAATAATGCCTAAAAGGTCAACTTATACACTACTACAGCGATGGATACGGATTACGTAAAATTTATTATGGCTGCTTGAAAAAAGTCACTCCGGTGTTTTTTCTGGAGACGGTAATATTATGGATATTTAGACAGAATGTGAACAAGGTCACACAGCTAGATGGCAGTTGGTTGAATAACACACTGGGCAAAAAATGCCTACAGGGCAAATAATGCCTAAAAGGTCAACTTATACACTACTACAGCGATGGATACGGATTACGTAAAATTTATTATGGCTGTTTGAAAAAAGTCACTCCGGTGTTTTTTCTGGAGACGGTAATATTATGGATATTTAGACAGAATGTGAACAAGGTCACACAGCTAGATGGCAGTTGGTTGAATAACACACTGGGCAAAAAATGCCTACAGGGCAAATAATGCCTAAAAGGTCAACTTATACACTACTACAGCGGTAGTAAAATAAAAAAAAGTAAAATAAAAAAAAAATGAATATTAAAAAAAAAAAAATTAAAGTTGGTGCTGCTGAACTACTAGGAGCAGCAGATTAGCACACCAGTCCCACTCCCCAACACTGCTAGACTAATAGCACTGGGCTCTTATAGTAGTAGTAGTAGTAGTAGTAGTAGTAGTAAAACAACAAAAAAATAAATAAAAGCAGTCCTTACAAGGACTACTGTTATTGCAGCAGTCAGCAGATGAGATCAGAAGCAGGACAGCTGCCCACTGCAGCTACATACAGAGCACTGCAGTAGAAGGTAGATTACTAGCCAGCAAAGCTACCTAAGCTTAAATGTCCCTCAAACCCCTGCAGACTTCTGTCCCTCCAATAACAGAGCAGTATCAAAACGATTACTAGCCAGCAAACTTTCAACTGTCCCTGAAATCACTAACAGGCAGCAGCTCTCTCCCTACACTATCTCTTCAGCACACACAGGCAGAGTGAAAAAACGCTGCAGGGCTTCGGTTTTTATAGGGAAGGGGAGTGGTCCAGGGGAGAGCTTCCTGATTGGCTGCCATGTACCTGCTGGTCTGGGGTGAGAGGGCAAAAAAAAGCGCCAACAATGGCGAACCCAAAATGGCGAACGTCGCGCGACGTTCGCGAACTTCCGGCGAGCGCGAACACCCGATGTTCGCGCGAACAAGTTCGCCGGCGAACAGTTCGCGCCATCCCTAGTGGCAACCTCCCAATTTAATCCTGCCCCTATGATAGATGAGATAGCATTTGCTAGCTTTTATGAAGTTATCCCCTACTTTTCCAGTATTGCATAAGCTTCTGTTGTTTTTGGGGCTGTGAGTCTCTCTTTCCTTTTTTAAGGTCTCCTTTTTGTGATAATGAAAGATTATGGCCTCATCTGAAATCGCTCAGTGAGTTGGCAATCAAAAAATGGTAAATATGGAAAATTCCAAACTTAGCTTTATCAGTTTTACTCCTAATTTGTACAGCGAGTCACCATATAGTGGTACTAACAGAAGTATTGCTCTTTATCAAGTGCTAATCAATAGAAACAGCCCCTTGTAAACCATCGTAGACTGTACAGTGATAGCATAGAACTATGCCAGAATAAGCATTCCATCCCTGCACAACTAAACCTCTGCACTCGCCAATTATCAAGGAGGGTAAGACATTTTGTTCATTAAACTACTAAAAATATCCTCCTCTTTAAACAATACTTGGATTGTTTGTCCATATATTGCAATATATTTAAGCTGGCCAACTACGTCAAAGTCATTTCTGTTCTGGCCAGTCCTACACTCAACTTTCATCTGATTCATTGCGGGGGTTATTTACTAAATGCCAATTCTTTCTGATCGGAGTTTTAAAGGGGAAAAAAAAAAATTTTTGTAGAGAAAAAAAAACTTTAATTTTTCATGAGGCGGAACCAGTGCCGCTACCTCCTCCTCCTGCGCTGCCGGCACTGCTGCAATGCTGTAGTTGTATTAATGGGGTTTGTGTTTTGCTTTTCAATGGGTACTTTATTTGGCAACTGTTGGTGACTTTTTTACTGCATCCCCATCAGCTGGACGCCAAGAAGAGTCCCCTTGCACTTCTGGCGCAGACCTGCTCACAGATTGGGAAGCCAGACCCTGCACCCTCCAAGCTTTTGTCAGCTACTGCCCCAGTAGCTGGCGCTACTGGGGCAGTAGTGCCAGCAGCGCAGGAGGAGGAGGTAGCGGCAAACGGTTCGGCCTTGGCTCCCCCCGCAGGCTGCACGGTTACGTCTGCATGCCTTCTGTTGCCAGTCAGTGTCTGGAGTGGCGCCGGAGCCCCGGGAACAGGCCCGGATTTGCGGCAAGGCCGCATAGGCCCGGGCCTAGGGCGGCAAAAAAATAGGGGCGGCATGCCGCCCAGCCGCATTATGGGGACGCATGCGTCCCCATTCAATTACAGCAGCTGCGCCGGCATTTTTTCGCCAGCGCGCTGGGAAGGGGAGGTGAGGTGGGCGCTAGGACTGCGCGGCCTCCTGGCCGGACCGCGCAGCCTAGGGGCGCCCCTTATTGAAATCCGGCGCTGCCCGGGAATTCTCTCCAGCTATGCTGTACATTCCCCATTCTGTTTCTCCCACTTGACTTTTACTTTCTATCTATTCTATTGTACCACTCTTTCCTGCTACCCCCTAATCTTCCATCTCACTCCTTTATTTTGCCTTTTTTTTCTCTTCCACCACCCTTTTATCTCCTACGTTTGCCTCTGCTTCAGTTTTTATTTCTCACACATCCTCTCATGCTTTTACCGTCTTGTTCTTTTATCCTAAATAACCTGCACCCATGTAGAATAACAAGACAGTCACATTGCTGCAGTATATTGGATTTACTTTCAGTTCATTGGGGCTTCTTTGAAACTGGTCCAACTTAAAAAGAATTTATTCTGTGACATGTGTAGGCTGAAAATAATATAATCTGTGTCATATGTAGGCTGCAAATAATATATTTTATGATATGCAAATGCTTCTGGAAATATATTCTGTTCTAAAATAGTGGTGGGGAGATCACAAGGCTAGAATTTCATTCATTTCACATTACCTGGATGTTCATTCCAACCTTATTTATGTTGCATATAAATCAAAATTCAAAGTAAGAATTGAAAACAGTAACATGCCCGTGGCAAAACTATCGTTTCAACAAACAGGAGTTTATCTGCGGAGGCATAACCCCACCACACCATTAAGGTGGCACTTGATATCCAGTAAATCTAATGCCAAAGATAATCTCATTTGCACCTCCAAAGAGGAATTTGTGTTTGGAAAGAAAGTTGGAATGAGAGGTTGGCTCGACTTTGTAGAAAAGGCTCTGCCAGTGAAAACAAAGTCTGTTCTCCATGGTGGGAATGTTGGATATGTTAAAGCTCTGGCAAATATCAGGACTGTCTTAATAGCAAATGGTTAGAGGTCAGATCTGATTTGAATCTGAATTGACAACAAGGTTGGAGGGGGTCAAAGACTTTTTCTTGATTATTTCTGCTCACGTTATTTCTTTCAGACATTACAGAAACTTATAAACGTATAAATAGGGTTGTCAGCCAGTAGGTAGACCTGCAGTTCAACTCTTATCAGATCAGCCCTGTAGCATCAGCTTATATTACAGGGGAAGCTCATTTTCTGCTGGATAATTAGTGACGACCCCTAAGCTTAGCTTCTCAGAGCCCACTGAGCATGTGAGTGTCACAGACACTTTCCAAGATGGTGACCCCCTGTGACAAGTTTGAAGTCCTGGATCATTGTTGCTATTGACAAGCTGAAACTTTAGCCTCGTGCAATAAGTTCACTATATAAAATATGGCATTTTTTAGCCATATTCATTTTTAGGGTTTAGTTCTCCTTTAAATTTATTTTAATAAAAAAAATATTTGATCTTAGATTTTACTAACATGCTACAAATCTAAAAAAAAAGAGAGAGAGGCATGATGAGAAAATCAAAATGTATAATCCCTGATTTCATCCATCAAAAAGGCAATGTCCAAACATTTAGGGGCAGATTTATCAAGGGGCGAATTTCGAGGTGATGGGAGTTTTTTTTATACTTCCATCACCTCTAAATTAGAATAAAAAAAGACCAGCAAAAAATGTATTAAAAAAATCGATTTTTCTTAACTTCGGGTAAATAGTGAATAGTAATTTCCAAAAAAAAACCAAATGACTCCAAACAGGTTCTAGGAGGTCCCCCATAGGTTATAACAGCAATTCGGCATGTTGTAGATGGCGAATAGTCGAGGTTGAATTTTTGAAGAGACAGTACATGATAAATTTCGATATTCGAATTTTCACATTTGATTCGAATTTGGGCTATTCCCTAGTCGAACTACACTAAAAATAGCTCAAAATTTGATCCCTAAAACCCCGGTTCCAGAGCATTTTGGATAACAGGTCCTGTTCCTGTATGTGTACTGCAATTACAGATGAATGAAAAGCTTTGTCGCATATTTAAACATTATGGGTATTATTTATCGACAGGTTCTCGGCAGGTCTGAGTTGGAGTACTTTTTTTTATCTGACTTTTAACACCATGGGACTTTGATAAATCCCGAAAAATCAGAGGTTTTTTTTTCTCTGAAAAAATTGTATTTCCCCCTTTAATAGTCCAACCATAAAAATTTGGAGCTTAATATATAACCCCCTAAGAATTTTGATACATTTTGGTACATTTTTACATAAAGAAAGTGAGGGAAGGAGGGCTCATCACTAAATTTTAAACCATTGGGGGGGGTGCAAAGAGGCTGTGATCACAAAATCCATACAGATAAAGACGAGAGTCCTCTGCACTCAACGTTATCAACATATTAAGGACATTGAGACATGTTGTGCCTTAAAGGGGTGATTCACCTTAATGTTAAATTTTAGTATGTTACAGAATGGCCAAGTCTAAGCAATATTTACATTGGTCTTCATTATTTATTTTTTATAGTTTGTGAATTCTGTAATTTGGACCCTAGCAACTAGGCTGCTGAAACTGCAAATTGAAGAGCTGCTGAATAAAAAGCTAAATAACTTAAAAACCACATATTATAAAAAAAATGAAAACCAACTGCATAAAGTTATACACTAAATGGCAGTGTGTTGGGAGAAGGATCTAGGGGTCTTTGTAGATAACACGTTGTCTAATTCTGGGCAGTGTCATTCTGTGGCTACTAAAGCAAATAAAGTTCTGTCTTGTATAAAAAAGGGCATTAACTCAAGGGATGAAAACATAATTCTGCCTCTTTATAGGTCCCTGGTGAGGCCTCATCTGGAGTATGGGGGCAGTTTTGGGCTCCAGTCCTTAAGAGGGATATAAATGAGCTGGAGAGAGTGCAGAGACTAAGTGCAACTAAACTGGTTAGAGGGAGGGAAGAGTTAAATTATGAGGGTAGACTGTCAAGGTTGGGTTTGTTTTCTCTGGAAAAAAGGTGCTTGCGAGGGGACATGATTAGACTTTACAAGTACATTAGAGGACATTATAGACAAATAGCAGGGGACCTTTTTACCCATAAAGTGGATCACCGTACCAGAGGCCTCCCCTTTAGACTAGAAGAAAAGAACTTTCATTTGAAGCAACGTAGGGGGTTCTTCACAGTCAGGACAGTGAGGTCGAATTTATACCGTTCAAGCGAAACTTGAATTTTAGGGCATTAAAGTCAATGGGCGTCTGAATAGTGTTGATGCGCACTGGTTTTGTTGTGGGCAACTTTTCGGCGCTCGTGCAAAAAATTTTTGACGGCAAAACGTGGAAATTTTACGCAAATTTTACGCCTGCTGAATTTATTCGCCCATCACCAGACAGAGCAGATGGTTTAAACCATGTTAGTGAATTGAGACTGTGTGTCTCTGGCTTCTTAGAGAAAGAGTTATTGGCGGGATGGGTTGCTCATTAGTAACATGGTTGTGCCCACAGCAATGTGTTGTCCATCCAAGATTTGGTGTGTGGCATCGAATAGAAGTATCTTATTACTTTACACAGTTTGTCAATCGCAAGTTATCCACAACACATAGAAAACTAATTTTATGAGTCATTATATTTGGGAATCAGGGATGGCTACATTTATTCAATCCCCTATTATGTTGGGACAGGACCATAAGAGAAAAATCAACCCCAGTTGTTCTGCATCTGGGACACAAGTCAGTGGGTTTAGAAACTCATTACTTTAATCCTTAGAGGACATGCATGAAGTCAGTGAAATGTTATACAGGTATGGGACCTGTTATCCAGAATTCTCAGGACCTGGGGTTTTCCGGATAATGGATCTTTCTGTAATTTGGATCTTCATACCTTAAGTCTACTAGAAAATCATGTAAACATTAAATAAACCCAATAGGTTGGTTTTGCTTCCAATAAGGATTAATTATATTTTAGTTGGGATCAAGTACAAGCTACTGTTTTATTATTACAGAAAAAAGGAAATCATTTTAAAAAATCTGGATTTTTTGGATAAAAGTGGGTCTATGGGAACTTTCTGGATAATGGGTTTCTGTATTATGGATCCCATACCTGTACTGAAAGAGTCTGAATCTAGAAAAGATAACAGGTCTATAGCAATTATCTGCTGTCTTTTCCCAGCTGTCCAGTCTAAGGGTGGGAGTTGAAACTGAGGGGCAGATTTATTAAGGTTCAAAAGGTAAATAGGAAAAATCCAAACTCGAATTTAAATTCAAATTCAAATTTCGAGATTTATCATACCTCAAATTCTATAGATCGTCCACCTAAAACATGCCAAGTTCATGTAGAAGTCAATGGCAGAGGTCCATTGACCAATTTGAAGATGTAGTCCCTCGACTACATTCCTATTCCCTGTCTTTCCTGTCATACCTTACAGTTCCCTTGTCTGCCTAGAACTCTCACCTTGGTTCTCTCACATTAAGATCTGGCGACATCCGAGTATCAGAGGGCTCCTCCGGGAGCGAAAGGCAGTGGTTATAAGCAGAATTGTGAGCCTAGACCTTGCCATTTGTTCTGGGTTTTGGGATACTATACGTAACATTAGCCCATAATGTATGTTTATTATTTTAATCAATAGGCTAAACTTTGTTTCTCAAAAGTCCTGTTCAATAAACCTATAGGTTGTCTTATTTCTCAGGCAAAATAACATAGTAACATAGTAACATAGTAAGTAAGGTTGAAAAAAGACACATGTCCATCAAGTTCAACCTTTTTTTTTTTTTTATTAACTACCTATCTGCCAGTTGATCCAGAGGAAGGCAAAAAAACCCATCTGAAGCCTCTCCAATTTGCCTTAGAGGGGGAAAAATTCCTTCCTGACTCCAAAATGGCAATCGGACTAGTCCCTGGATCAACTTGGACTATGAGCTATTTCCCATAACCCTGTATTCCCTTACTTGCTAAAAAGCCATGCAACCCCTTCTTAAAGCTATCTAATGTATCAGCCTGTACCACTGATTCAGGGAGACAATTCCACATCTTCACAGCTCTCACTGTAAAAAAACCCTTCCCAATATTTAGGCGGAACCTCTTTTCTTCTAATCGGAATGAGTGACCTCGTGTCAGCTGGAAAGACCTACTGGTAAATAAAGCATTAGAGAGATTATTATATGATCCCCTTATATATTTATACATAGTTATCATATCACCCCTTAAGCGCCTCTTCTCCAGTGTGAACATCCCCAATTTGGCCAGTCTTTCCTCATAGCTAAGATTTTCAATACCTTTTAGCAGCTTAGTTGCCCTTCTCTGTACCCTCTCTAATACAATAATGTCCTGTTTGAGTGATGGAGACCAAAACTGTACGGCATATTCTAGATGGGGCCTTACCAGTGCTCTATACAGTGGAAGAATGACCCCCTCCTCCCTTGACTCTATGCCCTTTTTAATACAACTCAAGACCTTATTTGCCCTTGATGCTGCTGACTGGCATTGCTTGCTACAGCCAAGTTTATCATCTACAAGGACTCCAAGGTCCTTTTCCATAATGGATTTACCTAGTGCAGTCCCATTAAGGGTATAAGTGGCTTGGATATTTTTACATCCTAGGTGCATGACTTTACATTTATCAACATTGAATCTCATTTGCCACTTAGCTGCCCAGATTGCCAGTTTGTCAAGATCATGTTGCAAGTGTCACATCCTGGATGGAATTAATTGGGCTGGATAATTTTGTGTCATCTGCAAACACTGATACATTACTTACAACACCCTCCCCTAAGTCATTAATGAACAAGTTAAATAAAAGTGGACCCAATACTGAGCCCTGGGGGACCCCACTAAGAACCTTACTCCAAGTAGAGAATGTCCCATTAACAACCACCCTCTGTACCCGATCCTGTAGCCAGTTTCCTATCCATGTGCAAACGACTTCATTAAGCCCAACAGACCTTAGTTTAGAAAGCAGTCGTTTGTGGGGCACAGTATCAAACGCTTTGGCGAAATCCAAATAGATCACATCTACTGCCCCCCCACTATCCAGAATCTTACTTACCACATCATAAAATGCAATCAAATTCGTCTGACATGACCTATCCTTCATAAAGCCATGCTGATTGTTGCTCATAATGCCATTCATTAGGACAAAATTTTGAATGTGATCCCTTAACAAGCCTTCAAATAATTTGCCCACCACAGATGTCAAGCTTACCGGCCTATAATTGCCAGGCTGAGATCGTAATCCCTTTTTAAATATTGGAATAACATCAGCTTTTCTCCAATCCATAGGCACCATTAGGGATGTAGCGAACTGCCGTTAATGTGTTCGCGAACGCCGTTCGCGAACACCGGCAAAAAAGCGAACAGTTCGCGAACAGTTCGCGAACTTCGAACGCTCGATAAAATCGTTCGATCGAACGATCGAAGGATTTTATTCGTACGATCGAAGGATTTTCGTTCGAATCGAACGATCGAAGCTATTCGATCAAATGATTTTAATTCAATCGAATGCTTATAATCGTTCGAACGAATGGAAATCGTTCGATTTTAGCGATCGAACGGTCGAATGGTCGAATGGTCGAACGAAATTTTACTTCGAATCGAACGCGAACACCAATTGGCGAACGTCGCGCGACGTTCGCGAACATTCGGCGGACGCGAACAGTCGAAGTTCGCGCGAACTAGTTCGCCGGCGAACAGTTCGCTACATCCCTAGGCACCATACCAGATGACAGTGAATCTGAGAAAATCAGAAATAAGGGCTGGTCTAAAACTGAACTAAGCTCTCTTAGAACCCGGGGGTGTATGCCATCAGGCCCTGGAGCCTTGTTTACATTAATTTGTATTAAAGCTTTTTGAATCATATCCTGAGTCAGCCACTGACTAGATTGAGCTGAACCATTCGTGCAGTTATTAAGTGAGCCTGTGAACCCAGACTCCTCTATTGTATACACTGAAGAAAAGAACTGATTTAACACATTTGCCTTATCTGTATCTGTTACAACCATACTGGTACCATTATTTAATGGAGCAACACTCTCAACCTGCATCTTTTTACTATTAATATATTTAAAAAACTTTTTAGGGTTAGTTTTCACCTCCACCGCAATTAACTCTTCATTTCTTTTCTTAGCCTTCCGGATTGCTGATTTACAACATTTATTACAGTGTTTATATTCATTAAATGCAGCTTCTGTCCCTACAGATTTGTAGTTTTTAAATGCCTTTCTCTTCTGTCCCATTAACTTCTTTACTTCTGTATTAAGCCACACAGGATGATTCTTAGAGCTTCTATGTTTAGTCCTTAAGGGAATAAATTGAGAACAGTAATGATTTAATATCATTTTAAAGGACAACCATTTCTGTTCTGTGTTTTTAGCTGAAAACAAAGGGAGAAACTGAACATTTCTGTTTCCAGCTTCCAGGTTCTGGTATGCAAATGTAGGAGGCAGAGGTAAATGTACCAGTGAATAAATAAACCACCTTGTAAGTCAATACAAAATTAACTTTTCATTGGCAAACAGGTGTGTGGAGGGGCAGCAAAGGGGGAATTAGGATTGTCTTAATTTAAAGGGATACTGTCATGGGAAAAAACATTTTTTCAAAATGAATCAGTTAATAGTGCTGCTCCAGCAGAATTCTGCACTGAAATCCATTTCTCAAAAGAGCAAACAGATTTTTTTTATATTCAATTTTGAAATCTGACATGGGGCTAGCCTTAATTGGCTGGATATTTTTTAAGAAAGAAACAGCTTTTTTCATTAAAACTCAGCCTATAGCTTATAAATGGCACCGTAGGTACCGCTGTTTCCCACCTGGAAAATAGAGGAAGAGATATTTTTTCCGTAGGGAAAGGAAACTATGACCTAAACCTAATTTCATATATTGCCTCTTGGGAAAGCAGCAACGCACCAGTGTCTGAAATGAGAGTTGGGTTTTATATGTAGATAAGAATGATAAAAATTCTACACATCATGGGATTTATTTTTTTCCACTCAGCCTACAGCTGTATCAAGGCTATAACACTTGAAAGCCACCTATGTTTATATAGGGAATATTGCCCCCCCTTTATATTATAATATGGATATTAGCAGGCACCATGGATTTTCATGACTATATAATGACACAAGTGCGTTTATACAGGTCAGGGAACCGTGACTTCTAATATCCTTATATTTTATTATATTGGCAGGCATCTCTTTTCTTTAATACATATTCCTTATACTTAGTGAGCAAGTCAATTCACTAAACAGTAATAATCTGGATCTTTTAAATGAACATACCGATTGATTCACATATGAAAAAAATAAAATCATTAAACAATTGCCCAAACAAGATTAAAGTAAAAGGAGTTTTGGAGCATTTCTAGAGAATTGTATTCAGGGTTGTCTTTTTACCCTTCCATGAACATGTTCCATAATTTATTTAGGAGTTAAAAGCATGGATTTACAATTTGGAATTTCATAGTTCTTATAATATATTGTTGACGTGCGGACTGATTGAGTATGAGATTACTGGGAGAAATATGTAGTGTATGATATGAAAATGACTGGTTAAAGAAAATGTAATTTCTAAGCAACTATCCAGTATACCAATATGATATATATATATATATATATATATATATATATATATATTAGACATATATTGATGGTGTCTCTGCACAAGATGGGAATACATTTAGATGATGGTCTCTGCTGTTGAAATTGGCTTTTTTGAGCTGATCTCGTTGCCATACATAGACGCACATCTATCCTAACTGTAAATATTAATTAGCGATGGGCGAATAAATTTGTGGTGAATTTCCGTGTTTCGCCGCCAGCGAATATATTTTGGCACGTGTTAGAATAGTCCCGCATGTAAAAATTGTCACTCATTAAAATTATTCAGACGCCCATTGACTTAAATGCATTTGGACAAAATAGGCGCGCATATTAAATTGTCACGTGTTAAAACTATTCAGATGCCCATTGACTTCAATGCGTTTCCAAAATTTTTCATTGTTTCACGAATTTTGTGGTAAATTCGTGAATTTTTCGGCAAAACGGGACAAATTCGCCCATCACTAATGTTAATATCACAATAGCCTTGGATAGAAATCATCCAAGTCCCTCTTATAGTCATTAACTGAATCAGCATCACAACATCACCCGGCAGTGCATTCCCCAACCTCACTGTCCTGACTGTGAAGAACCCCCTACGTTGCTTCAAATTAAAGTTCTTTTCTTCTAGTCTAAAGGGGAGGCCTCTGGTACGGTGATCCACTTTATGGGTAAAAAGGTCCCCTGCTATTTGTCTATAATGTCCTCTAATGTACTTGTAAAGTGTAATCATGTCCCCTCGCAAGCGCCTTTTTTCCAGAGAAAACAACCCCAACCTTGACAGTCTACTCTCATAATTTAAGTCTTCCCTCCCTCTAACCAGTTTAGTTGCACTTAGTCTCTGCACTCTCTGTAGCTCCCTAGCAATAAGCAATATCCAAAGCTTCATATCTAGGCCAGTGTTCAGAAACATCTATAATTACAATCCATGAGCAAATGAAACCCACATCACAGTCCCAAATCCCACTGTTAAATCACCCAACTCTTCGGTTCCTTAAAAATGTTGACATGATGCAATGCTTTCCTTAATAACTGTCAGACTGCTGGGGTTTTATCCTGGGACCTCCTGGTTGTTGGCTGCTCTTGCCAGGAGAGCAATCAGCAAGTTCTCATTTCTATTTTACCCCAGCCACATTATTGGTGGGTTGGGTCAGCCAATCAGGGTTGATCTTGCCCTATATAAACCCAGACCTCCTAACATCCCATGCCCGAGCATTGGCCTTGGTTCTTGAGCACTTCCCTGGCTCTCATTCCCCGCTTTGGCTCGGTCTGCTCCTTCTGTCATAAATTACCTCCCGCACTTTCTGCCCTTTATGACTATTGCCTGGTCAACAGTGATAGGGGATCAACACCCCCACAATGAAACCTGAAATAGACAATTCCGCGCACAGACGGCAAGTTCAAGCAGGTCAAGATTAAAAATGAGAAAAAGGAAATCATTTTTAAAAAGATGGATTATTTGATTATAATTGAGATATGGGAGATGGCCTTTCCATAATTTGGAGCTTTCTGTATAAAAGGTTTCAGGATAACGGATCCCATACCTGTAATATGATAAAAAATAATAAGCTATGTTCAGTTAAGTAAACTCATCAAATTGTCTGAACAATGACCTACAATAGAGAGTTGTGTTCTTCAAAGCTTTTGCTTTTATACAATGGACACCTGCAAAAATCTATCATGGTTTATCATTAGGTGACAGTAGAGTAGAAAGCTCTGATGAATTCACAGAGATGAGCCGCTTCAATGAAAGATGCTTTGCTTCAAACTGTCAGACAGTCTGGCACTGTAATCTTATACAGAATAGTAAAGGTCTGGGTACGTCCAATTACTGTTATAGTCAGGTCATGTCAAAAAAAGGTGCTGTTGTAATATTATAGCTAAAACAAATCAGGGAAAAATGAAGAAAGTTTGTTTAAATGGGGCACTGTGGAAAATAGAATTAAGGCAGAGACACACGCTGCTATTTTCTTCTTCGGGCGACTAATCCTCCCAAACTGCCTTCTCACCGGCTAGAATGTAAATCACCGGCGGGATGGTACCCCTATCACTTCAGCTTTCTGAACTCTTCGGAAAACAAAGTGTTACGAGTGCCACCTCTCCGGTGATTTACATTCTAGCCGGCAGGAAGGCGGTTCAGGGAGGTTAGTCGACCGAAAAAGAAGCGATTTGTAGCTGGGCGTCTAATCTCCCGAAATAGCAGCGTGTGTCTCTGCCCTTACTGTGTTTCCAGATAATTGATGCCATGCTTGTGTTGCGCTCATTCATGTTTTGATTAATTCATGTATTTTTGCCATGTTTACATATAAAGTCAATGGGCGTCCGAATAATTTTGACGCGCGGGAATTTTTATGCACGCCACTTTTTGTTTGATGCGACTGATTTTTTTTGCCGGCAAATTGTCGCCACAGTTTCACAAACTAATTCCCTTGTGGCGAAACGCGGATATTCTCCACAATTCCTTGTCTGCCGAATTTATTCGCCCATTACTAGTGTTTACATTTCTTACAGTTAATATTAAATAAGGTATAAGAAGACAGCAGGTGTCTTTGAGTATACATGTTGCAGTATGCTAGAGATTGGGCACTGTCCGGACTTTTAGAGGATTTCTGATTTTTTTTTCACAATTAATTGTCTGAAAAAGTCGCATTTTAAGTAACCTAAAATCTGGCTAGTTTTTATTTTATGCCAAAAACACACATTCAGTAGCAAGCCAAACTAATTGATTACAGAAAAACTGAGTACGTTTAGGTCTACATTTTTTTAAAAAGGTTTTAATTATTTACTGTCTCCCTCTTAACCCTTTAGACTGGGGGTGACTGACCCCAGCTGCCAAACAACGATTGCTCTACCATACAGGGGCCAATTTATTCACTTTTTTCCCACACAATGCGAATGCTATAATTAGTGATGGGTGAATAAATTTACGAAACTCCCGTGAAAATTCGGCTTTCAAAAATTTTGGACGCACACCGGAAAATTTGCTCACATTAAAATCTATTCGGTTGCCCATTGACTTTAACCCCGGCGTCAAAACTGACACATCCGTCAATTTTCGAGTTTTGCGAATTTTTTGGGCGTTTCGTGGATTTCGTTGAAAATTCTCGAATTTTTCAGCGAATAGAACCTGGAGAAAATTGCCCATCACTAGCTATAAATCTTGCATGTGAAGAATGCTTTAAAAACATGTATTTCAATATTTATTAAGCGTATAAACCTCAAAAAAACAAAATAAACAGAAAGGAATGGTGTGTATATCTGCTTCAAACTGATAAAAATAAATACAAAAATGCAGAAAATAATATCATGCAGTCTTATTTCATAAACCCCAGTCCAAGGGTTACCAAAAGAAAATTATTGAAAATTATTGAAGTAATGAGACCTGCTAACAATTAATACAGGAGCAAAGTAATTTCAAAATACTCCGTTGAGGAATTGGGTGTAGGATGCTAGAATGTAGGATCCTGGGCAGCTGGACCTTGGGCACAAAAACTAATCCCCACGCAAGTACCGGTAATTATTGGTTCTACTAGTGATTAGTCATGGGCGAATTTCTCCCGTTTCGCCCAAAATTTGTGAATTCCCAGCGAAATTTGCGAAACGTCGAAAAAACAGTGAAAAGTGAAAATTGACGTCTGAGCCAATTTTGACACCAACGTCAACTTTGATGCCAGCATTAAAGTCAATTGGCGCCAATTGTAGGCGCGTGGCTGTTTTGACGCGAGCGAGTTTTTGGACGCACGTCCAAAATTTATTGACGCCGGCAATTTTTCGCTGGAGTTTCATGAATTTATTGTGGAAATTCACTGTGAATTTGTGCCAGGCGAATCTATTCGCCCATCGCTACTAGTGATAAAGAATGTGTTATCTGCCACTAGAGTTCTTCAGAGGAATATTTAAGGGGTCATTTATCATTTAATTTATTTATCATCTGGATGCAAGTGCAAGATCACTAAGGAAAGTAAAATTGTGACTTTCAGTGCTTATGCACAAAGTACCCCAGGCAATGGTTGAGCTTTATACATCTATATGAATGATGCACAAGGGGGGTTCCAGGCATTTTCCAAATGCTGATGTCCACCTTCCATACTGCTTTGCAAGTGTTCATGCCATTCTATTAGCCAAAGAGCAGCATAACTTTTGGAGAAAGTGCGAAGCTCAATGTTTTCTGTTTCCCTTGCACTTGTTTTATAAATAATGTTCCTATGGAAACCGGTAGCCAACAGTGTATACTTAAAATTGTAATTCTGGGCAAACTACACACTGGTCACCCATGATATATCACCATATAACCGCTGACACTTGTTTTGCAGTCGTGTTACCCTATTGCCTTGATATTTACTGTATAATCAGAATGTTCATTGACGGATCAGTCACATTGTCTTGTGTTGTTGGATCCCTACCAGTTCTCTCCAATTTCTTTGTTTCTATAATAAATTTTGCAGGCGCTCCTCTGGCTATTGTAAGCCTGGAAAATATTAAAGAGCCAAAAACAATAATTATTCCTGTAGAACAACATCTCTATCAGAAACACTCGATGTGAAAAGAGAGTTGATAAATATTTTAAGAAGGAAATTCAATTTCCACAGCAGCTACAGGGCACCCATTAACATAAACCTCCAGAAAAACAAAGATAATGATGAGTGTGGTACAAGGGGCAGGGACCTCCTTAACACTACTACATAGTACTTAAGCTCCTTGTCCTGATATGATTCTGTATATATTTATTATGTTATTTGTCTTCCCTGTGTATACTTATACAGGTATGGGATCTGTTATCCAGAATGCTCGGGACCTGGGGTTTTCCGGATAACGGATCTTTCCGTAATTTGGGTCTTCATGCCTTAAGTCTACTAGAAATTAATGTAAACATTAAATAAACCTAATAGTCTTGTTTTGCTTCCAATAAGGATTAAATATATCTTAGTTGGGATCAAGTACACGATACTGTTTTATTATTACAGAGAAAAAGGAAATAATTTAAAAAAATTTGGATTATTTGGATAAAATGGAGTCTATGGGCAGCCATTCCGTAATTTGGAGCTTTCTGGATATCGGGTTTCCGGATAAGTGATCCTATACCTGTACTGGCACTACTGTACTTCAGTCATCATTTATCAATGATCAGCCATTTTTATGGCTAATTTGAGATTGCATCAGTTAACTTCCAAATTTGCAATGAATTTCCACCGCTAGTGAATAAATTGGAGAAACTGTGGTGAAAAATCCGCCACGTAAAAAATTTTTTGTCAAGTGCATAAAAATTTCTGCGTGTCAAAAATTATTCGACACCCAGTGACTTTAATGCATTTGGACAAAATAGGTGCGCGTATAAAAATTTTGCTGGGGTAAAAAATTGTGCACGTCATAATTATTTTGACTCCAATGCATTTCATGAATTTCTCATTGTTTTTTGCGAATTTTGCGATAAATTTGCGAATTTATCCAAAACAGAACTGCCCATCACTGATTAAGATTGTTGTTAGTGCTCAGCAACTGCTCCAATTTGTGCTGTGGATTAACATCCAATTGAAAATAAATATGTTTTACTGCATCCGATTCCTGATATATAATCTGCTTTTTAAGTAGAGTGAGTCATGTTCCTAGGGCATTCCAATAGACTGCCTGACTAATAATTGTCTAGTTTTCTCAAAAAAAAATGTAAAATGTAGCATCATGGGGGCTTCCTATGGTCATATCCTGTATCTACACCAAACTACTTCCAGGTACCTATTGGGGTGTGCTGAAATAAAAATCAACATGGACCATTGAAATACTTTTTAAAAAGAACTTGCCTTTCACTCCCAACCCCTGTTATGGGGCCAATTTACTAATATTTGGATTTGTATGCATGTATAACTTTATTTTTAAAGCATAAGGAGCCGCAGAGTTGTACAGTGCATAAAAGTACAATATTAAAAAGTATACACAGGGGAAGACAAATCACACAATAAGGGGCCCATTTACTTAGTTTGAGTGAAGGAATAGAGGAAAAATTGTTCGAATTTCGAAGGGGTCGAATATGGCTACTACGACCATCGAATGGGCTACTTCGACCACGACCTTCGACTTCGAATCGAACGATTCGAACTAAAAATCGTTACCATTCGATAGTCAAAGTACTGTCTCTTTAAAAATTTCTTCGACCCCCTAGTTCGCCACCTAAAACCTACCGAGGCCAATGTTAGCCTATGGGGAAGGTCCCCATAGGCTTCCTAAAAATTTCCTGATCAAAGGAATATCCTTCGATCGATGGATTAAAATCCTTCAAATCATTCTATTCGAAGGATTTAATCGTTCGATCAAACGATTATTCCATCGATCGTTCGATTGTAGGAATTGCGCAAAATCCTTCGACTTTGAAAAGTGTGACTTTTTTTAATTAAACTTTAGGTTATCAAGTTGTCAAAATGAAAACCACCAAAAACAGTCCGAAACTATCAAGAGTCCTGTAAAAAACAGTTGTTAAAGGGACCATCTGCCATTGACTTCTACATGACTTTGGCAGGTTTTAGCTGGAGTAGTTTCAGATTGGATTTTTATTAGCTAAGGAGCGAATCTTGAAAAATTTAAGTTTTTTTCCTCTGAAAATTTGGATTTTTTGCCCATTAAAACTCGACCAGAAAATTTAAAGCTTCATAAACAGGCCCCTAAATCTCTAAGGGGGTTATTTACTAAAATTCATTTTTTTCTCTTATTTTACCAGAAACATAGTCAACCTAACACCCATTCACAAATTTGGCTAATTTACTAATAATTAAACGCAACAAAAGTTGATAAAAAAATCTCGTCAAACACCCCAAAACTATCAAAATTTTTGAAGGTTGAAATCATGTTAAAATGGTTAAAGGGACAGCTACAATTGACTTATACATTAATTCAACAGGTTTAAGATAGACTTTGGGGAAAAAGAGTAAACTCTAAAATTTCATTTTAATAAATAACCCCCTTAAAATGTAAGATTTATTTAGGGTTTTTTTTCTGCTCAGACTTTTAAAGGGGAAAAACATCATTTTCTTAGAGATTTAGTGATTTTGATATTTATAAAACCCTGATGGTGTTAAAAGACAGAATAAAAAAGTACTCATACTCATGTAGAAGTCAATGGTAGATGTCCTGTTGATATTTTGAAGATATCCTGATCTGCGCTGGGTTTCATTCAATAATCCGAACATTTTGTGGTTTCTAGTGGCCACTCTGAAAAAGTCTCAGGCCTCTCGGGCTGTCAGATCTGAAATAGTCACAGTTTTTGGTGACATACGATTCAGATTTTTTTTTACAATATTTAACATTTATTGATAAATGGGGGGGACGTCAGTGCGAATTTGCTTGGAGTGGTTTTCAGAAAATAGCGAGAAAATTTCAGATTTTTATAACCCCCAAAGTGTGAAACACCCAAAAAACTGTGCCAAGTAAAAGCTGTCAAGGTTCCATCAGCTGCGCTGATCCTATTGGACCATTTTTAATTCATTTGGACTTGTGGAGGTTTTCTGATTTTTTTTCTCTAATAATTATCAAAAAAACCCATCAGATTCTTAGAGGTTTTTATATATTTTAGAGCATCGTTTAGCATTTTTTCCCTTCATCATTTTTATATTCGGATTAATTGTTTAATCAATCTATTCAGTGTACTCATGGTTTCATAAAACCACTAAAATTCTACCTTCAAGGGTGGTGGCACACGTGAAGATTCAGGGAGATTAGTCGCCCAGTGACAAATCTTCTCTTCTTCAGGCAACTAATCTCCCAGAAATGCCTTCCCGCTGGCAAGAATATGAATCGCCGGCGGGATGGAATACGAATCAATTCGGATTTCCGAGGCAATTTCCGAAATGTATGCCAATCTTGCAGGCGGGAAGGCATTTGGGGAGATTAGTCGCCCTAAGTAGGGAAATTTTGTCGTTGAGCAACTATTCTCCCCGTCTGCCACTATCCTAATAAAAGGGCCTCCATGTGTTTTTGTTCGTGTTCTGTTTGTTAGAAGCTAAAAATGGACCAAAGTCCATAAAACTGGCACGTTTATCCTTTCATTTTTATATTATAGAATTAATCCCCATCTATGAAATGACCTTAAAAATGCTGTTTTCCAATTACGTTAAGTCAACGCTGCCCAGATTTATTGAGCCATTTATATTTAATATCATCATTGTGCTTCGGGGCTTCCAGTTAAACTTAATGTAAAAATATTGAGGATTTTTTTGTTTGGCACATTTTAATAACTGTTACAACATATATTTTATCTAACGCCCAAAATTAGAATGTATCTAATTAAATTCTAGACATGGGGAAATGTTGCATTAATTCTGAATATGCACAGTCAGGTTCATTTTCATATCATTCGGTCCTGTAAGTCATATAAACAGTTCTTGATAAATTATTTACTCAGGGTTTAATAGCATGCTTAAAATATAATTTGCTTCTAGGTGTGTTTTCTAAAGATAAATTGGAATGTGTTATAAAACAATATTAGCTTTGTTGCCGCAAGGCTAATTTTAACTATAATTACATGGAAAGCAGATATACTTTAA
This sequence comes from Xenopus petersii, assembly GCA_038501925.1. NCBI lineage: Eukaryota > Metazoa > Chordata > Amphibia > Anura > Pipidae > Xenopus > Xenopus petersii. The sequence continues at coordinate 11,384,849 of CM076683.1, forward strand.
GGGTATTTCAAACCATCAATCAGAATTAAATGTCAGTTTGTTTTCTCTGTATAATGAGGTGCAGAAAGGGGAATTTATGATTTTAAATAATATAGTAACGCAGCGAGTGGGAAAAAAAAGCATAAGCCCTTTAACTTTAGCATTTACAAAAGACTGCTGGTTGACTGATGTAAATGATGAATAATCTCTGTTAAATACATAAGTACTACGGTATATACATAATCAAAAGAATTATGATTAGCATTACTATTATGGCTATTATTATTATTATTATTATTATTATTATTAACACAACATTTTGGACAAACAAATTAAAATAATATTTTAAACAAATTTAAAAATGTTATTATTAGAAATAGTAAGTACAAACAATACATTATAATCATATTTTGGACACCTAAATATTATTATTATTAGTAGTAGTAGTAGTAGTATTACTACAGGAATTTCCAGAAACCCATTATACAGATGACGGAAAGGGCGTCTCGCATAGACTCCATTTTATCCAAATAATCTAACAATGTATTATTGTTATTATTAGTCTAAAATATTATTTTATTTTATTAACATTTTGCTTAAAATAACAAAACAATTATTGTTTTCATCAAATAATAAAAATGTTAATGTAATGGCAACACCATTTTTGTCAAATAAATATTTTTTTTCTAATTATTATAATTAGTGGTACTCATAACACTAATAATATTAGTAGCAGTAAAAGCAACAAAACAATTTTTAGTCAAATAGATACATTACAAAAATCTTTTTGAGAAATAATTTTAATAACTAATAAAAAGACCAAAATAAAGCCTCAGCCTCTGTGACAAAAATAGAAAAAAAGATTTTAGTAATTGTTTTAATAAATGAAATTAACAGTAAATTACAATCTGTATGTAAAAACATATTTAGACATGAAAATGTTTAGATACCCATTTTACTAATAATTGTGTTTTTTACATTTTTTCTATGTATAAAAACTCGAGTTATTTTTGAAAGAGCAATTGGTTCTGCATAATTTTATTTTCCTGCAGATTTTTCCTGCCTGAAAGTGTGGCCATGCTCAAAAATGTATGGTAACTTTGTAACACATTTTCCGGAATTCTAGAAAATTATTTTGTCAATTTATTTTCATGTTGGAAAATATTTTCTTATAGTGGCTGTCCAAGAAAAATAAGGGTGTATTTTTCAAAATTCCAAAAGTTCTCACTATTTTCTAAAAACTACTCCGACCAAATCCAAATTTTTTGGTTTAGCATGGAAAACTGCAACTTTTTTGAATTTGATGCCTGAAAACCAAAAAATCTTAGGATTAATGAATGAAACTCAGCGCAGATCAGGATATGTGCATGAACTCGGTTGGTCTGAGTTGGAGCACTTTTTTATTCTGACTTCACACCATCAGAGTTTAATAAATTTAGAAAAAATCTAGGGTTTTTTTTCTATGAAAAAAAATGTTTTTCCCCTTTAAAAGTCTGACCAGAAAAATTGACTTTGATAAATAACCCACCAAATATTTATAGTAAATAGAACAAAAAGTGATGAATTTCAGTCCTTTGCAGTGGGTTGCTGCAAAATCAGTGCTTTATTCAACACTCAACAAGTGTTGAATAAAGCACTGATTTTGCAGCAACCCACTGCGTTGGACTGAAATTCATCACTTTTTGTTCTATTTGATATTGGCTTCATTGGACGGAAGCATAGTGATTGAACAGTCTGGTCGAATCCACTCTATTTTGTCTTGAAATATTTCTAGTACAGAGGAAGACTAAATGGAAGTGAATTAATTACTCGCACTGTGCAAATCTGATTTTTCATTTAATTGTGACAGTTGATGATAATATCGGGATAAACTACTAAAACCTTTGAGTATTATACATGAAATCAAAAGAGAGAGAAAAAATGGTAGATGGAAGCATCATCCTATAGTGGCACAGCCAGTTACAAATAAATTGTGTTGGCAATACTTGTTCAAACTATACTATCTCTACCTTTACCCAGCAACCCCTGAAAATAATTGCTTATAGCACAAAAATCCTGTATATTTACACCAATAGGAAAGGTTTTGTCAGCAGTTATTTTTTAGAGATTATAATGGTAACCTACATGCCTTATACTATAATTTTTCCCTACCAAGCATATGTAGGAGGAGCAGGATCATCATAGTTATGTGTCACGTTCGGCACCCTATATCCAGAACCCAAGCTAAGCTCCCTCGTTTCGGCTCTCACTTCTTCCTCTAACCACTGCCTTTCACCTTGGGAGGAGCCCTCAGCTAATCGGATGCTGCCAGGTCTTATTCGAGAGAGGAGCAAAGCTAACGGTTCTGGACGAGCAAAGATATCCAAGTAGTCAGGCATGCAAGGGTCAAGATTGGAGAGATTAGAGGAATCACATAGGCAGACAAGGAAAAACACAGAAGATCAATCAGGAATCACTAAGAATAACACACCCAGGAACAAACTAATTAAACCTAACAATGGGCAAGGATCTGAACACTGATTTCCATTTAAATAGGGTTTGAATTTCTCGCCATTGCACACAGACGTAATCACGCCAGCGTTAATGCGCCTATAAAACCCGGAAGTGCGCGCCGTGCGTGCCCTAGAGGAAACCGGCACAGGAGGGGAATAGACGCATGCTCCCCCGCATGCCAACGGGTAAACCACTGGACCACCAGAGTAAGTCCTTACATTATTTTTGTATAAGAAATTCTTGTTGATGGCACAATATAAAATCTATTTTAGATTTTAATCAACAATTTTAAAAAACAGTTACAAGGAATTAAGTTAAAGTAATGTCAGCTCTTTTACAGCAAAATAAAAAACATGAAATAAACTATTTTATAAAGATTTTTATTCATGATATACAGTATCTAGTAGAAGTCTAGAGAAACTGGACTTTCTGAGTTTTCTTGAAAAAAAATCACCACCCACCCAAGCAGCTCCTTTGATTTTAGAAAAATCTTGTGGGTTGCGGAGCATAGAGGCACATTTAATAAAGGTCGAATTTCAATTTCATGTGAGTTTTTTAAAACTCTATTAAATTTTCGAATATACTCGAAATTCGACTGAAAAAACTTGAATGTCAGGAAAGCTACTAACATGTCCCTGGACCTCTACCATTGACTTATAGATGAACTCGGCAGGTTTGAGGTGGCAATTAGTCAGAATAGAGTTCTTAAAGGGTTCCAAATTTGCTTGAAGCTTCCTTGTGAGGTGACTTTGAAAAACGAAGTGCACTGATTGCCATCCCACCAGTAATTTACATTCTATCCAGTGGGAAACAGTTCAGGAAGATTATAAAAATAGGAGATTTGTCGCTGGGCAACTAATCTCCCCGAATCTGAGCGTGTCTCTGCCTTAAAGTGGAAAAAAGAATGTTGAGGTTAACATAAATAAGAGACTGTGCCACTGCTCAAACCTTACTTTGAGAAAGCAGTGCAATTTGGGACATCAGAAATATCTTTCTGTAATGAAAATGAGTAGAGAGAAGCAAGAGAAACTGGGCTCTTCAAAGCAAGCAAAAAAAAAAAAGGACTATAACCTGCTATAGAAAATTCAGCCTCTGAAAAGCTATCACACAGTCAAGGATAAAAGCTTCTCCTTCACTTGCAAGTTCCCATTTATCACTCTAAAGGGCCAAGAAATGAAAAGTATTGGTATATACTCAGTTCACAGATCTTTTACTGCCAGGGAGTAATTCTAAAATGTGTTTCTCTTGAAGCAAAATGATCTACAGTAATAGAATCGTAGCCACTTGTCTTGACCACCATCTTTTTTTCCTCTAGTCTACACAGTCATAGTGGCAAATTCAGTAGGATTCGTAGTTGCGCCAGGCGCAACTTTGCCGCGCTTCGCCACACTTCGCCAGGCGTAGTTTTGCCAGCGCTCCGCAAATTCACTAAAATCCGAAGTTGCGCACAGGGGTAGCTTAAGGTTGCGAAGTTGTGCTAGCGTTGATTCGCTAAGTGAAGCGAAGTTACGCTAGCGATGGTTAATTTGCATACGGCGCCAAATTCAAATTTCAATGGAGGAATACGTAGAATCACTACAAATGGGAAACCTTCATAAAATTTTTTTTGCCCTACACATGTGCCTACTGTATAGTTAAGGTGCCATGAGTTAGGAAATGTAGGGGGGAAGGAGGGGAGCCCCAAAAATTGTTTTGATTTCAGCCTATCACCAATAATATAGAAAAAACGCTTTTTGAAGCAATCCCTATCTACTCTATTGCACTTCGCCAGGTCTGAGGTGGCGAAGGAAGTCTGGCGTAAAAGGTAGCGTTCAGTACACTGCGCAAGTTAGTGCATTTTCATAATTACGTCCGTAGTGAAACTTCGGCAGGCGTAAGGGTGCGAAGTAACACTAGCGAATTTACTCCAGCGTTCGTTAGTGAATTTGCGAAGTATCGAAAATGCCCAACGCTAGCGAATTGACGGTAGCGTTAGGCGCTTAGTGAATTTGCCCCATAGAGAGCAATTTATGCAGAAAATGCTTAGAATTGTTGGAGGAAATGCGGCATTTTTTAAGATGAGGCCAAAAATGATATAATAGCAATGATTTCATTCAATTCATAAGGACTGCCATGCATTCTACTAATCGATTCAATCTGCTAGCACTTCTCAGCAAGTCCATTCTTAGTGACATGATAAGAAAGGACTTGTTCGGCTCCATGTCTTAGCCATGATCTTAGTGGAGTACCCCTCCACTACTTAAACAGTGGTCCAGGCTCTCATACTCTCCAGGTTAGACTACTGTAACATATTACTAACTTGTCTCCATGAATCATGTCTCCACCCATTGCATTCAGTCCTCACTGCTGCTGCCAACATGATCTCACCTGCATCTAAATCACTCCCCCTCTTTATATATCAGATCTCATCCGATATACTCCCTCCCGGCCCTGCGCTCAGCTCAGGACAATCTACTCACCTTACAGTTCACCAAAGCAGCTGAGTTGTACAAAAAAACATTTACACTGATTACACCCCAGCTCTAAAATGCTTTACCTTCATGCATCAGAAAAGCCCCAACACTAACACTTTTCTCTTAAAAACCATTTACTAGATGAAGCAGTTCAGTAGCCTTCCTCGTAAGCAACGCATCCTTATCCTAGACACATATACCCCACCCCCTTTTTGTTTTTGTTCTAATAGATTGTAAGCTCTTTGGGGCAGGGACCTCATCCAAACTGTGTAATGAAAGCTCTTAGCTCTTAAAGTGGACCTGTCACCCAGACATAAAAATTTGTATAATAAAAATCCTTTTTAAATTAAACATAAAATTCAAATTCTATTTTTTATTAAAGTATTCATAGCTGTTGTAAACTCATTTAAAAATCTCAGCTGTCAATTAAATATTGTCTGCCCCTCCTCTATGCCTTAGGCAATTACTTTCACTTTCCATTCAGCACTTCCTAGGTGTCACTGCTTTCCCCACATTCCCCCAAATCTCTTAACCATTTAATTGTGTAACCAGGGCATGGGGATGGACATCAGGTCCCCCATTCTGGTGCACAAATAAGATTCTGAGCTGATGTAAGGCTTGCCTTAATAACAGTGTCCACAAAATGGTTCCAGCCTGCTTGCTTTAATTATAAGCTCCCAGACTGATGGAAACAAGATTCAAACAATTTATAAACTGTAATAAAAGTTCATTTTGCTTGACTAATGTGATAAAATATAATTTGGAAATTTTTCTTTTGGATGACGGGTCCCCTTTAAGTATTGATTTATCTATTGTTACTGTATAACTGAATTATCACAATACCCCTGTTTGTGCTGACACCTTGTAAAGCACTGCTTACAATTTTGGTGCTATATAAATAAATAAATAAATGCATATATACAAATAAATCAAATATGCTGGTTTTGCTTCCAATGAATAAGGTATTATTAAATCTTAGTTGGGATCAAGTACAAGGTACTCTTTAATTATTACAGAGAAAAAGGCAATCATTTTTAAAAATGTGGATTATTTGATTATAATGAAGTCTATGGGAGGTGGCCTTTCTGTAATTCTGAGCTTTCTGGATAATGGATCCCATACCTGTATATAAGTGTGTGTTGGGTAGTGCGTTAGTATAGATATGTATTTGTATATGTGTACTGTATGTCTTTAACTGATTTTTATCAGCTACAGAAATATTTGCAAGGAATTTATTGTATTTTCTTTGTCTCGGCACAAGGCTACCAGGTCAACATGTGCTTGATTGGCTTTAACTTATGTAACTTAAGGAAATAAATGTTTGCATTAAAGTGAGTCAAAGAGCAACAGTTTTCATGTGAATCTCAATGGACTGACGGTGTTACGTGCATTTTATATTTTTGTTAGAGAGTTACAATGGAATTACAAAGCACTGATGTATAAAGTGTTATTATCTATAGTAGTTTAGAAGGACTTTAACCACTACTAGTCAGTAAGAATTATATCTTTTAATGACCCCCCTTCCCTACAATATAATTCTCATTTACTCAGGTTTCTGTGGGACAGTAATAATCATAAAGCCAAAAATAGACACGGCTTATTGCATTGTGCATGGAGTTTCTAGCCATGGATGATGTGCACTGGAGTATGGCCTGAATTGGCCCTTTTTAAATCTAAAATCTGTGCTATAACCAATATATAATGTATCCGTATATGCCCTTCTCTCCATCCTCCTCTATCTCTTTGCACATATGTTTTTCTCACCTCTGAGAGTCGTGTTCTTTCCATACTGAATTTAATGGCTTAGGATACAAACTATTTTCCCACATCTGATTGGGCTGAATTTCACACTTCTTGGAGCAACTTTCCTTGAATCCTTAACACAAATTGAATCACACACCAAAGGCTGCTGATAAGAATTGTGAGTGGAGCTGAACTCTGAAGTTAAATCAGTAGGAATGCGGTTTCGGTTGCCTCTTGGGATAATTCTCTGTGCAGCAGACCCAATTAAACCAACTCAAGCCTATCGGTGCTTAATATCTTCTGAAAAGCGACTTCAGGAGAAATGCGAGCAAACAGAGTGCAGTCTGTGCAATTCTTTTGTACAAATAAAATGCCGGAGTGCAGGTTCAGAAACTTCAATTCCCCCTGAATTCTACTGTTATCTACTGATAATTTTCAAAAGCTGAAATATGTTCCTTTATCCAGAGCTGGTATAAGGAATCATTCACAAATGTGCGTGCTATAATTGGTTCTTTACTGTTTCCATTTTACACACCTTAGCAATCCAGCACTTTGCCCTGGAACAAATTTAAATTGTACCCTGTACCTTCAGCACTAGAGACTGAGCCCTGTATTTAACATTTTTACTGAGCAGTTGCTAGGCACATAATAACCCCCAGACTCTTATTTCTTGTGCATTAACAAAGTGCATGGAGGGGACATACAACAGGACACCTGATTCCCAAACATGTCCTGCAGATTTAGAATTCATCCTTTATATATATATACATCCATTTTCAAAAACATGGGAGTTTATTATTAAGTTTATTATTAAAGGAGAAGGAAAGCTACGGAGGCATTTTATTGTCAATAGATTAGCTGCAATAGTGCAAGCTAGAATGCTATATTTAGTCTGTAGAATGTTTTACCATACCTGAGTAAAAAGCTCTGGAAACTCTCTGTTTGTTTAGAATAGGAGCTGCAGTATTAATGTGGTGTGACATCACTTCCTGCCTGAGTCTCTCCCTGCTCTGGGCTCAGATTACAGTAGAGAAGGGAGGGGTGGGGGGAGAGGAGCAAACTGAGCATGCTCTTGCCCAGGGCAATGAGGTTTAAGCTGAAGGCAGGAAGTCTGATACAGAAGCCCATGAGTACACAATAGAAGGAAAGAAATGCAGTGTTTCTTTTGACAGGGGACTCAGAGCAACATTACTTTGGGGATTTACTGGTATATTTAGATGGACCTTTCTGATAAGGCTTACTTAGTTTTAACCTTTCCTTCTCCTTTAAGTTGAAAAGCTAACATGACACATTGAGATAAACTCCTTACAGTGGTTCTCAAAACTTGTAAATACCTGTGATAACCATGGCCCTATCATTATTACATATTCAGTATCAATATAGGGCAGTGATTGTCAGATTAAGTTCACAATCCAATATTTGGCCAGCGATGCTCTTAGACAAGGTTGCAGACAAACGTATATAAACTTTGCTGAATTGAACCATTGATCCTAGAATATCACTGACATACAAGATGGACTTCTAGGAGTCTACAATTTACACATGTTAATGCTGGACATAAACAACCCCATATAATTTAAATTGTGGTGCACAAAGAACATATAAAATGAATATCCTTACACATTTCCAAAGACCTGAGAGTTATTAAACTTTTTCTTCTCTTAGGGGCCGTTTTATTAATATTCAGATTTCCTGTAAAAAACACAAAAATATTTAACACAAACTTCACCAAGTTAAAGCTGTCGAGGTCTCATTGGTCCCATTTTTAATCGGTTTGGACTTTTAGAGGTTTTTTTCCTTTAGAAATGGTCCAAAAAACTAATTTTTTTAAAGCTTCAGAGCTACAGTATTCTTATTTTTAAGGGGATCGTCCAGCTTTATTTTGTTGTTTGTTTGTTCTTTTTATATTTGGATCTTTTATGGCATTTGTCATTTTAGAGAAAGAGTTTAATCGTGGTTTCAATAACCTCTAAAACCTCTAAAATTCAGCCTTAAATAAATCTGTTTTTTATTCCAGTGAGTGTAAAACTGGACATTTGTGAACCCCAAACCAGGTCAGGTTACAACAGTATATATAAGTATATATAAGATTAAATAATCTTTTCACAAAACCAGAATTTGATTTGCAGCCCAGGTTGATAGGGCCCTATATAATTGTTTCTGGCCTGGCTCATCGATTATTGATGAGTAGATTTATTTTTTTTAGATGTGTTGAGTTCATCCAAAGAGCTCGTATCCATGATGTATATATCTTCCTTTTGATGCTGTAATAATAGGAATTTTATCAATGATGGCTCATGGTTAGGGATGTAGCGAACGTCGGAAAAAAAGTTCGCGAACATATTCGCGAACTTGCGCAAAAATGCGAGCGGTTCGCGAACGGTTCGCGAACCCCATAGACTTCAATGGGAAGGCGAACTTTAACATCTAAAAAAGACATTTCTGGCCAGAAAAATGATTTTAAAGTTGTTTAAAGGGTGCAACGACCTGGACAGTGGCATGCCAGAGGGGGATAAAGGGCAAAAATGTATCTGAAAAATCTGCCTGTGTGTGCTTGGAAGAGATAGTGTAGGGGGAGAGCTGTTAGTGATTTCAGGGACAGATGATAGTAAGTTTGCTGGCTAGTAATCTGCTTGATACTGCTCTGTATTGGAGGGACAGAAGTCTGCAGGGATTTGAGGGACATTTTAGCTTAGGTAGCTTTGCTGGCTAGTAATCTACTGTTCTCTTTAAACAACTGCCATACGTTGCCCTTGTAGGCATTGTTTGCCCAGTTTTTTTGGACGCAGCCACTGAAGCACAGTTGCCAGAAAAAATATGCCATATAAATGCTGAAAATAGTCATTTTTCGCCATACGTTGACCTTGTAGACATTGTTTGCCCAGTTTTTTTTGGACGCAGCCACTGAAGCACAGTTGCCAGAAAAAATATGCCATATAAATGCTTAAAATAGTAATTTTTCGCCATACGTTGACCTTGTAGACATTGTTTGCCCAGTTTTTTTGGACGCAGCCACTGAAGCACAGTTGCCAGAAAAAATATGCCATATAAATGCTGAAAATAGTCATTTTTTGCCATATACGTTGAGTCAACGTATGGCAAAAAATGACTATTTTCAGCATTTATGTGGCATATTTTTTCTGGCCTCTGTGCTTCAGTGGCTGCGGCCAAAAAAACTGGGCAAACAATGCCTACAAGGTCAACGTCGTTGACCTTGTAGGCATTGTTTGCCCAGTTTTTTTGGCCGCAGCCACTGAAGCACAGAGGCCAGAAAAAATATGCCATATAAATGCTGAAAATAGTCATTTTTTTGGTCGCAGCCACTGAAGCACAGTTGCCAGAAAAATTATGCCATATAAATGCTGAAAATATAAATTTTTTTGGTTGCAGCCACTGAAGCACAGAGGCCAGAAAAATTATGCCATATAAATGCAGAAAATATGCATTTTTTTGGTCGCAGCCACTGAAGCACAGTTGACAGAAAAATTATGCCATATAAATGCTGAAAATATAAATTTTTTTGGTTGCAGCCACTGAAGCACAGAGGCCAGAAAAATTATGCCATATAAATGGAGAAAATATGCATTTTTTTGGTTGCAGCCACTGAAGCACAGAGGCTAGAAAAATTATGCCATATAAATGGAGAAAATATGCATTTTTTTGGTTGCAGCCACTGAAGCACAGAGGCTAGAAAAATTATGCCATATAAATGGACAAAATATGCATTTTTTTGGTTGCAGCCACTGAAGCACAGAGGCCAGAAAAATTATGCCATATAAATGCAGAAAATATGCATTTTTTTGGACGCAGCCACTGAAGCACAGTTGCCAGAAAAAATATGCCATATAAATGCTGAAAATAGTAATTTTTCGCCATACGTTGACCTTGTAGACATTGTTTGCCCCGTTTTTTTGGACGCAGCCACTGAAGCACAGAGGCCAGAAAAAATTAAACCAGTAGGGTTTGCACCCTAGTTTGTAACGGTGGCGGAGGGAGGAGGACGCTAAAGGACAGCTGTGTGTGGAGTCATGAGGCTTGAAGAGAAGGACAGCTGCATAGAAGTCAGAACAAGTCTTCCGGCGTGCAGTAACCCTCCGAGATCCACCCCTCATTCATTTTAATAAAGGTCAGGTAATCGACACTTTTGTGACCTAGGCGAGTTCTCTTCTCAGTTACAATCCCTCCTGCTGCACTGAAGGTCCTTTCTGAGAGCACACTTGAGGCTGGGCAAGACAAGAGGTTCATGGCAAATTGTGACAGCTCTGGCCACAGATCAAGCCTGCGCACCCAGTAGTCCAGGGGTTCATCGCTCCTCAGAGTGTCGATATCTGCAGTTAATGCCAGGTAGTCCGCTACCTGCCGGTCGAGGCGTTCTTTGAGGGTGGATCCAGAAGGGTTGTGGCGCTGCCTTGGACAGAAAAACATTTGCATGTCTGATGTTACAGACCGGCCAAAGGGCTTTGTCCTTGCAGGTGTGCTCGTGGCAGGATTACTGGCACCTCTGCCCCTGGAATGTTGATGAGTTCCTGAAGTGACATCACCCTTAAAAGCATTGTACAACATGTTTTGCAGGCTGGTTTGTAAATGCCGCATCTTTTCGGACTTGTGGTATGTTGGTAACATTTCTGCCACTTTATGCTTGTACCGAGGGTCTAGTAGCGTTGCGACCCAGTACAGGTCCTTCTCCTTAAGCCTCTTGATACGGGGGTCCTTCAACAGGCATGCCAGCATGAAAGACCCCATTCTCACAAGGTTGGATGCAGAGCTATCCATCTCCGCTTCCTCATTATCAAGGACTGCATCATCCACGGTCTCCTCCCCCCAGCCACGTACAAGACCAGGGGTCCCCAAAAGGTCACCACTAGCCCCCTGGGAAGCCTGCTCCTGTTGGTCCTCCTCCTCCTCCTCCACAAAGCCACCTTCCTCCTCTGACTCCACTTCTGGCACCTCTCCCTGCGTTGCAGCAGGTGCCTGGGTTCGTTCTGGTGATTGCGACCATAAATCGTGCGCTTCCAGCTCCTCGTCACGCTGGTCTACAGCCTCATCTGTCACTCGTCGCACGGCACGCTCCAGGAAGAAAGCGAAGGGTATTAGGTCGCTGATGGTGCCTTCGGTGCGACTGACCATATTTGTCACCTCTTCAAAAGGTCGCATGAGCCTGCAGGCATCGCGCATAAGCACCCAGTAACGGGGGAAAAAAATCCCCAGCTCTGCAGATCCAGTCCTACCACCCAGTTCAAAAAGGTACTCGTTGACGGCCCTTTGTTGTTGCAGCAGACGTTCCAACATAAGGAGCGTTGAATTCCAGCGAGTCTGGCTGTCAGAAATCAAACGCCTGACTGGCATGTTGTAGCGCTGCTGAATGTCAGCAAGGCGTGCCATGGCTGTGTAGGAACGTCTGAAATGGGCCGACACCTTTCTGGACTGGGTGAGAACGTCCTGGAATCCTGGGTACTTGGAGACAAAACGTTGGACTATTAAATTTAACACATGTGCCATGCAGGGCACATGTGTTAAATTTCCCAGTCTCAACGCTGCCAACAGATTGCTTCCATTGTCACACACCACTTTTCCGATCTGCAGTTGGTGTGGGGTCAGCCACCGATCGGCCTGTGACTGCAGAGATGACAGGAGTACAGATCCGGTATGGTTTTTGCTTTCCAGGCACGTCATCCCCAAGACAGCGTGACAACGGCGTACCTGGCACGTCGAATAGCCTAGGGGGAGCTGGGGGTGCACAGGTGTGGAGGAGGAGAAGGAGGACCCAGCAGCAGAGTAAGAAGAAGAAGAGGAAGAAGACGAGGTAGAGAGCGATGGAGGAGTAGAGGTGGTGGCAGAACCGCGTGCAATCCGTGGCGGTGACACCAACTCCACTGTTGTTGTTGTTGTTGAGCTACCCATTCCCTGCTTCCCATTCCCAGCCATTACCAAGTTCACCCAGTGGGCAGTGTAGGTGACATACCTGCCCTGACCATGCTTGGAGGACCATGCGTCAGTAGTCATATGGACCTTTGGCCCAACACTAAGTGACAGAGATGCGGTAACTTGGCTCTGCACATGTTGGTACAGGTGTGGTATTCCCTTTTTAGAAAAAAAATTGCGGCTGGGTACCTTCCACTGCGGTGTCCCAATTGCTACAAATTTGCGGAAGGCCTCAGAGTCCACCAGCTGGTATGGTAAAAGCTGGCGGGCTAAGAGTGCAGACAAGCCAGCTGTCAGACGCCGGGCAAGGGGGTGACAGTCAGACATTGGCTTCTTACGCTCAAACATGGCCTTCACAGAAACTTGGCTGGTGGCAGATGACTGGGAATGGGAACAGGTGGTCAAGGTGGAAGGCGGAGTGGAGGGTGGTTCAGATGGGTCAAGGAGAGCAGAGGTAGAGCAGTAAGATGCTGGACCAGAAGGAGTGTGGCTTTTAGTTTGCCTGTTGCCTTTGAGGTGTTGCTCCCAAAGTGCTTTGTGCTTGCCGCTCATGTGCCTTCGCATAGAAGTTGTACCTATGTGGCTGTTGGGCTTACCAAGGCTCAGTTTCTGACTGCACTCATTGCAAATTACAATGCTTTTGTCAGAGGCACACACATTAAAAAAATCCCACACTGCTGACTTTTTGGAAGTGTGCGATCTGGCGGTAACAGTAGAAGTTGGCGGCATTGGCGGCAATGGCGGGTGCGTTGGCCGGCTGAACACAGGTGCCGATACATGTTGTTGCCCTACTGATCCCTGCGGGCTGGCCTCCCTGCTTCTTCTAAGTCTTATTCTCCTACTGCCTCTCTGACTCTCCGTCTCTCCATCTGAACTACCCTCCTCTTGCTCTCTTCTACTAGGCACCCACAAAACATCAATCTCCTCATCATCATTCTCCTCAGATGCATCAATTTCTTCTGACACATCACAGAAGGAAGCAGCAGCGGGGACCTCCTCCTCCTCCTCATCACTCATCATTATGTCCATCTCTGTCGTGTTCTCTGCCAGAATTAAATCTGGTGTAACGTCCTCATCTCCTTCATCTTCTTCTGCCAATAATGGTTGCGCATTACTCAGTTCAAGAAACTCATGGGAAAATAACTCCTCTGACTCCAGTGAAGAAGGGGCACCGGTGGTGGAGGAAGTGTTACGTGGGGTGGCCATAGCAGTGGAGGATGAGGAGGATGTTGTGGTAAAGTTAGAAACGGTAGAGGATGGGGTGTGCTGTGTAAGCCAGTCAACTACCTCTTCAGCATTTTGGGAGTTCAGGGTCATTGGCTTTTTAAAACTGGGCAATTTGCTAGGGCCACAGGATTGCATAGCAGCACGGCCCCTAGCACGGCCTCTGCGTGGCGGCCTGCCTTTGCCTGGCATTATTTTTAAAAAAACAACAACAACAAAAACTCAGTTGGTTTTTCTGGAAACGATAATACACACAGCTAGATGGCAGTTTGAAGAAAACAGTGTGCAAATAATGCCTACAAGATCAACGTATACACTACTACAGCGGTGGATACGGATTACGTAAAATATATGAATGCTGCTTGAAAAAAAGTAACTCAAGTGGTTTTTCTAGAGACGATAATATTATCAATATTTAGACAAAATGTGAACAAGCTCACACAGCTAGATGGCGGTTTGAAGAAAACACTGTGCAAATAATGCCTACAAGGTCAACGTATACACAGCGGTGGATACGGATTACGTAAAATATAAGAATGCTGCTTGAAAAAAAGTCACTCCGGTGTTTTTTCTGGAGACGGTAATATTATGGATATTTAGACAGAATGAGAACACGGTCACACAGCTAGATAGCAGTTGGTTGAATAACACACTGGGCAAAAAATGCCTACAGGGCAAATAATGCCTACAAGGTCAACGTATACACAGCGGTGGATACGGATTACGTAAAATATAAGAATGCTGCTTGAAAAAAAGTCACTCCGGTGTTTTTTCTGGAGACGGTAATATTATGGATATTTAGACAGAATGAGAACACGGTCACACAGCTAGATAGCAGTTGGTTGAATAACACACTGGGCAAAAAATGCCTACAGGGCAAATAATGCCTACAAGGTCAACGTATACACAGCGGTGGATACGGATTACGTAAAATATAAGAATGCTGCTTGAAAAAAAGTCACTCCGGTGTTTTTTCTGGAGACGGTAATATTATGGATATTTAGACAGAATGAGAACACGGTCACACAGCTAGATAGCAGTTGGTTGAATAACACACTGGGCAAAAAATGCCTACAGGGCAAATAATGCCTACAAGGTCAACGTATACACAGCGGTGGATACGGATTACGTAAAATATAAGAATGCTGCTTGAAAAAAAGTCACTCCGGTGTTTTTTCTGGAGACGGTAATATTATGGATATTTAGACAGAATGAGAACACGGTCACACAGCTAGATAGCAGTTGGTTGAATAACACACTGGGCAAAAAATGCCTACAGGGCAAATAATGCCTACAAGGTCAACGTATACACAGCGGTGGATACGGATTACGTAAAATATAAGAATGCTGCTTGAAAAAAAGTCACTCCGGTGTTTTTTCTGGAGACGGTAATATTATGGATATTTAGACAGAATGTGAACACGGTCACACAGCTAGATAGCAGTTGGTTGAATAACACACTGGGCAAAAAATGCCTACAGGGCAAATAATGCCTAAATGGTCAACTTATACACTACTACAGCGATGGATACGGATTACGTAAAATTTATTATGGCTGCTTGAAAAAAGTCACTCCGGTGTTTTTTCTGGAGACGGTAATATTATGGATATTTAGACAGAATGTGAACACGGGCACACAGCTAGATAGCAGTTGGTTGAATAACACACTGGGCAAAAAATGCCTACAGGGCAAATAATGCCTACAAGGTCAACTTATACACTACTACAGCGATGGATACGGATTACGTAAAATTTATTATGGCTGCTTGAAAAAAGTCACTCCGGTGTTTTTTCTGGAGACGGTAATATTATGGATATTTAGACAGAATGTGAACACGGGCACACAGCTAGATAGCAGTTGGTTGAATAACACACTGGGCAAAAAATGCCTACAGGGCAAATAATGCCTAAAAGATCAACTTATACACTACTACAGCGATGGATACGGATTACGTAAAATTTATTATGGCTGCTTGAAAAAAGTCACTCCGGTGTTTTTTCTGGAGACGGTAATATTATGGATATTTAGACAGAATGTGAACACGGTCACACAGCTAGATAGCAGTTGGTTGAATAACACACTGGGCAAAAAATGCCTACAGGGCAAATAATGCCTAAAAGGTCAACTTATACACTACTACAGCGGTAGTAAAATAAAAAAAAGTTAAATAAAAAAAAATTAAAGTTGGTGCTGCTGAACTACTAGGAGCAGCAGATTAGCACACCAGTCCCACTCCCCAACACTGCTAGACTAATAGCACTGGGCTCTTATAGTAGTAGTAGTAGTAGTAGTAGTAGTAAAACAACAAAAAAATAAATAAAAGCAGTCCTTACAAGGACTATTGCTATTGCAGCAGTCAGCAGATGAGATCAGAAGCAGGACAGCTGCCCACTGCAGCTACATACAGAGCACTGCAGTAGAAGGTAGATTACTAGCCAGCAAAGCTACCTAAGCTTAAATGTCCCTCAAACCCCTGCAGACTTCTGTCCCTCCAATAACAGAGCAGTATCAAAACGTTTACTAGCCAGCAAACTTTCAACTGTCCCTGAAATCACTAACAGGCAGCAGCTCTCTCCCTACACTATCTCTTCAGCACACACAGGCAGAGTGAAAAAAAGCTGCAGGGCTTCGGTTTTTATAGGGAAGGGGAGTGGTCCAGGGGAGAGCTTCCTGATTGGCTGCCATGTACCTGCTGGTCTGGGGTGAGAGGGCAAAAAAAGCGCCAACAATGGCGAACCCAAAATGGCGAACGTCGCGCGACGTTCGCGAACTTCCGGCGAGCGCGAACACCCGATGTTCGCGCGAACAAGTTCGCCGGCGAACAGTTCGCGACATCTCTACTCATGGTAATACTTTCATACAAATATAAGACTTTGATAGAAATATAACACAAAGAACTGTTATTTTCATTGTAATACTTTCACGAAGAACTGTTTTACCATTGAATCCAATGTGGTATGTTGAACCCAATACAGCGTACAAGACAGCTTTAATCTTGTATAATGAAGCTTTGTGGAAGGGGAAATTAATCAACTCGGTAACCTAATACTTTATTTTTAACATGTTTATGACTTTTGGAAATTCTCAGGATATTCATATTAGTGATGGGCAAATTTGTTGCGTTTCTCTTTGCACCGAATTTCAAGAAATTCCCGAAACTTGTGAAAAATTCGCGATTTTGATGTGTCTAAATGGGTGCCGGCATTGGAACCGTCACCGGCGTCTAAAAAAATTTGACTCCAGCGTCAAAACCGTTGCCAGTGTGAAAATTTTTCCAACACTGGCGAATTTTCGTGGCGAAACGGGCAAATTCGTCGCAGATTTGCACCTGCTGAATAGATTTACACATCAGTAATTCTTAAATGTATTATCTAATATACTTATGATTTCTGAAGCCCTCATCGGACTTTCCTTTATCCTAGCTAGGGGCAAAATATGCATTTAAATTACTACTTAGCTAGATAAGATCTTGGCTTTGGATGTGCTTATTGGGAGTCTGGCCAGCTTCTGATGAGCGCACGGGAAGCAAGATCTGTTATTAATCAAATCATTATATGAGTTATTGACTAAATCACTTAATGAACTTATTGTTTTTGAGCATATATAAACTGGGGGTCTCCATTCGGTCAGTTGAGATTTCACCTGTGGGGTTTACACGTGCAGCCACAGGACCTTTGCTAAAGCCATCGGACCTTTGAAGCCGTTTGAGCCTCGATCTGCGGACTGTATCGGGATCTCCCAGTATTGATGTCAGAGAAGTGGTGCTTGCTCAGTTTGCTCATTTGGTAATGTATATCTTCTTCATCTATTGTCTTTAATAAAGCCTTTGCTTATATGTAACTGGTGTGTTTTGATTATTTCCGAGAGACTCGTAGAACCTCAATTAAAACAGATGCTAAAGCACTTTATCCTGAATGCTCAGGACCTGTCGCTTTCCAGATAACGTTTTTTTTCCATAATTTGTATCTTCATACCTTAAGTCTACTAGAAAATCATGTAAACATTTAAATAAACACAATAGACTGGTTTTGCTTCCAATAAGGATTAATTATATCTTAGTTGGATCCAGAAAACCCCAGGTCCCAAGCATTCTGGATAATAGGTCCTATACCTCTGGCATATTCCACAGCTCTTTGCAAAGAAGGTTCAGTCATTTGCATTAGTCTCTGCTCCAGGTTTCGACCTAATAATTCTAAAATACCATTTCCTGGTAGTGCTGAACTCTTTGACATAGGTTAGTATTTGTATAACCACAGGCACTGGGGACATTATATCTATAGTACCTGTCAACATCATCCATAATTTATAATAGGTGTTTTGTTTTGCTCTAGTACATTTCATATTCCCCTTACAAAGATCTAATAATCCTTCTACGCCTACAAATTGGGCCGCCAGATCTGAGACACAAATGCTTTTGAAATGAGCTTTAAGGGGTACACGTATACATCCTTCATAACTCTTGCACTTGCATCATGGGTCTTTACATCTACTCAGGTATCAGACTGGGCCATGGGAGTATAGTTGACTTTTTGTGCTTGGGACACTAATGCTGCTTTGGCCTGGTGTTTGGGTTGAACTTTAATCAAAGCTTTAATTTTTAAGACAGTTCTTTAACTCCATTTTCAAGTAATTTGTACAGGTATGGAATCCATTATCTGGAAACCTGTTATTCATAAAGTTCAGAATTACGGGAAAGCCACCTCCCATAGACTTCATTTGAATCAAATAATTCAAATCTTTTTAAAAATATATTTTTTTCACCATAATATTAATTATCCTACTTAATCTTAACAGTCATAGTTAATCCTAACTGGAGGCAAAACAACCCTATTGGGTTTAATTAATGGTTCAATGATTTTGAGCAGATTTAAGGTATTGAGACCCAAATTACAGAAAGACCTCTTATCCAAAACACCCCAGCTCCAGAGCATTATGGATAACAGGTCCCATACCTGTAATGTCTGTTTCTATTTTTGTTTTAACATGACTCTGCCCCTGCAGGTAAAAATATCAGCCCAAAAGCATGATCCTCCCACCCACCACCATACTTTATTCTTAGCCTGATACTCCCACCACCAGGCTTCATTCTTAGCATAACCCACCAACATATTTTATACTTAGCATGATGCTTCCACCATCATACTTCATTCTTAGCATAATGTTCCCGCCACCATATTTTATTCTTAGCATGATGCTTCCACCATCATACTTCATTCTTAGTATAATGTTCCCACCACCATATTTTATTCTTGGCCTGATGCTTCCACCACCATATTTCATTCTAAGCATGATGCTCCCACCACCATACTTTACTCTTAGCTTGATGCTCCCACCACCATACTTCATTCTTGGCATAATGTTCCCACCACCATATTTTATTCTTAGCATGATGCTTCCACCACCATATTTCATTCTAAGCATGATGCTTTCACCACCGTACTTTATTCTTACCATAATGTTCCCATAACCATATTTCATTCTTAGCCTGATGCTTCCACCACCATACTGCATTATAAGCATGGTGCCTCCACCACCATATTTCATTCTTAGCATAATTTTCCCACCACCATACTTCATTCTAAGCATAATGTTCCCAACCCCATATTTCATTCTAAGCATGATGCTCCCCCCACCATACTTCATTCTAAGCATAATGTTCCCAACCCCATATTTCATTCTTAGCCTGATGCTCTCCCTACCATACTTCATTCTTAGCATAATGTTCCCATCACCATACTTCATTCTTAGCCTGATGCTCTCCCTACCATACTTCATTCTTAGCATAATGTTCCCATCACCATACTTCATTCTAAGCATGGTGCCACATTGTTGGTAGTTCTATGCACTGATGCAATTAAAGTCAAGTCATGATTTTCACAGATCGAGATCAAGAATTCGTTTTAATTATGTTTAAGCAAACAATGGTTTTTGCCTTCCAAAAATAGCTGTGGAGCTAAAGACAAGACAAGACAGCTATCAGTGTTTTCTAGAATGTCAGAAAATAATACCTGCATCAGATAGGATAATTATGTAGGCAACTAGCATATGTATGCATTCTGCAAACCTCATTGTGCATATCTGTCAAATTAAAACTTGACAACTTAAGCAATTAACGCTTGCGTTCCATATTTTCATAATTCCGACAGCAAAGATTAAAATACTCTATCTTCCAATCTTCCAAGAAAAATAAATCACCCTGAGCAAAAGCCACTAATTTGGTTTCATATATTTATTTCAATTAAGGCTAAATGTGTAGGAGTCCCAGGGCTGAAAGTGGAGTTTATAGATTAGTTCCTTAACCCTTTAACTGCTGACTGCCATAGAATGTTCAGTGTCTGAATCTTCAGTGTCAACATAAAAGTACCTTTGTAGATTCTACAGTCTAGTGTCCCATTATGATAAATACCATACTGTGTGATTATTGGAAATCCATGGCACTTCGGAATCAAAAGATTCTGGCGCTTAAAGGGGTTGAGGAAGCTTACCTTCATCTGTACTTACAACCGCAATGATTGTGTTAACTGTTAAATGTTCCCTACACCTCCATAAATTGTAATGAGAATGTTCTTGTTACGTATGGTATCTCAAAACCCAGAGGAAATGCCAAGGTCCTGGTCACAGTTCGCACTTCTGCCTAAAGCTGCTGCTTTTTGCTTTAGAGGGAGTCCTCTGCTACTCAGATGCCACCAGGTCTTAAAGTGAGAGAACCAAAGTGAGAGTTCTGGGCAGACAGAGGAACCGTTACCCGTATGTGATGAGGGGGACGGGGAACAGTAAGTGTAGTCTAGGGACAGGCCAAGGTCAGTACCAATCAGTGCAGTAAAGAATCAGGAGCCAGGGACATAGTTGAGGACACAGGTCAGGGTCAAAACCAATCAGTAACACAGTACAAAGTCTTATCCTAGAAAATGGTCAGTAACAGGCAAAGGTCAGTACAGGCAGCAAATTAGCAGAAGTCAGGGACAGGCAAGGACCAAAGAACAGATAATCAGACTTCAAGCACAACCAGGTACTATAACAAAATAGACCTATGTTGGGTGATTCGAATTAGGTTGTGGCGCCTTAAAATATTTGAATTTCGTGCCAGTTCGTTGAATTGCGCTCTCTGCACTAGCGGTGTGGACCACCCCCGGCTAAAAAATGGCCAGGATCGCCCCTGTATCCATCATAACATTATCTTTGAATACTATTTATAATTTTGCCATAAAAGTATTTGCTATAAAAGTATTTGCCTGATGCTTTTACGTTACCTGTCTGATGCCCCATGGGACTCCTCTATGAGGGGGCTGCCATATTTGTGCAGCAGGAGTCCGTTAGCATTAGAAACTCTACATAACAGACTGAGATGGGAGAGTCAGGTTGGCAAAACAGTCAGGTTTATGAACTTTAAGTAATAATTACTTACAAAAGCAGAACTATCGGCAAAAAAACGATCATTGTGACCTAAATGTAACTTTTAACGTAGATTAATATTTTGAAAACAACATTTTTAGTGTTATTATCACTTTATGATGAGCCCTGCCAGCTAAATAGAATGTGACATCAATAAAAAAAATGCCCATTAAAATTATTCCTGGCTGCACCCTCGATCTGCTTAGTAATACCCTGGATCAGGTGTTTGTCCAAGCTCCTGACTGTTAAAGGGGCCCTTGACTGTGTACCCTTGTACATCTCTGCCCCATCTACATGTTTCTCATCCACCATAGCACAATAAAAGAGTTTGTTCAATTTCACTGAAATATTGGCAAAATAGGTTGCTTAGGTAATTGTCCCAGATATCTTTGTTCTATATTTTGTCCTACTTTATAGATTGCAGTATTTAAAGGAAAACTATACCCCCAAAATGAACATTTAAGCAACAGATAGTTCATATCATATTAAGTGGCATATTATAGAATCTCACCAAACTGGAATATATATTTAAGTAAATATTGCCCTTTTACATCTCTTGCCTTGAGCCACCATTTCGTGACTCTATCTGTGCTGCCTCAGAGATCACCTGACCAGAAATACTTCAACTCTAACTGTAACAGGAAGAAGTGAGGAAGCAAAAGACACAACTCTGTCTTTTAATTGGCTCATGTGACCTAACATGTATGGTTTGTTGGTTTGTTTGTGAGTACAGTGAATCCTACGATCCCAGGGGGCGGCCCTTATTTTTTAAAATGGCAATTTTCTATTTATGATTACCCAATGGCACATACTACTAGAAAAGTATATTATTATGAAAATGGTTTATTTACATGAAGCAGGATTTTACATATGAGCTGTTTTATGCAATATCTTTTTATAGAGACCTACATTGTTTGGGGGTATAGTTTTCCTTTAAGGGAAAATAAATGAACTCTACTTATAATAATACGGGTATGGAATCTGTTATCCAGAAACCCAATATCTAATATACAGAAAGACAGCCTCCCATATATCCAATTAATGAAATTTTTTACAAATTATTTCCTTTAATAAAACTTGTACTTGATCCCAACTAAGATATAATTAATCCTTATTGGTGGCAAAACCAGCCTACTGGATTTATTTAGGGGCACACTTACTTAGCTTGAGTGAAGGAATATAATAAAAAATACTTCGAATTTCAAAGTATTTTTTTGGCTACTTCGACCATCGAATTGGCTACTTCGACCTTCGACTACGACTTCGAATCGAACTAAAAATCGTTCGACTATTTGACCGTTCGATAGTTGAAGTAAAAAAAACTTCGACCACCTACTTCGCCACCTAAAACCTACCCAGCACCAATGTTAGCTCATGGGGAAGGTCCCCATAGGCTTTCCTAGCTTTTTTTGATCGAAGGAAAATCGTTCGATCAATGGATTAAAATCCTTCGAATCGTTCAATTCAAAATATTTAATCGTTCGATCAAACGATTTTTTCTTGGATCATACCAACGAAGGAAATGCGGTAAATCCTTCAACTTCGATATTCGAAGTCGAAGGATTTTAATTTGACGGTCGAATATCGAGGGATTAATTAACCCTCGATATTCGAACCATAGTAAATGTGCCCCTTAATGTTAACATGATTTTCTAGTGGAGTTAAGGTGCAGATTCAAATTACAGAAAGATCCATTATCTGAAAAAACCCATGCCCCGAGGATTCTGGATAACAGGTCCCATACCTGTAATTAATAGCAGCTATGAAACATTATTGTTTCTCATTTGTTTTTAAACTATGCAAAAATCCATCCCCATTTGCAGAAATTAAACTTCCGACAGACTTTATGTTCGCATTTATTACTATTCCCTAGCCTGTCCTAATTCATTGCCATTCATACCCATAATATGTAGCTATAAAACCTATAACTAATCTCATACAATCAGAACTAAATGCTGCTTATTTATTCTGCTATTTTGTAAAATGAACAGATATTCACTTTAATTATACTGAATAGACATATTCCTCGCGGTATCAGTGCTCTTGTGTTCCTTATGCCTTTGAATAACTTGTACTATTATAATTAGTACTTTAATTATTTAACCAATACAGAATTCAGAAAATTAGCTTCTCTTGGGGCCTATTGTTTCTAAAAACACAGGAGCTCAATTACTGACATATGGGTTAAATAAAGGAAGGGTGGTATTCCACAAAGATATTACCTTCGTTAAAAAAAAGGAACATCTGACGATGTAAACTGATTTGTGAATGACTGGTATGTTAGTGCAGTGGTTTAGTTTAGTTTAGCAAATGTGTTAGTGAACGGGTCGCATTCGTTGCTCAGCTTTCTTTCTAGAACAGAATCTCACAGGAGGTACTGTAGCCTAACTGCCAATCAATATATTGACCTTACGTGATGCCCAGTGTTTTAGAAAATGAAGATGGAAGCCTTGACAGTGAAGGCAGTTGGGCTTCAGTTTAAGAAAATGAAGTGATGTGCAAGCTGCAACCCTTTACCTGCTGTGTAACTAGACATTGCATCTGCCCCAGATCATCATCTTTTAATTGTGATTTAACACCCTCTACAGCGTCACCGTTTCATCCTATAC
Organism: Xenopus petersii; assembly: GCA_038501925.1. NCBI lineage: Eukaryota > Metazoa > Chordata > Amphibia > Anura > Pipidae > Xenopus > Xenopus petersii. The sequence goes on from CM076683.1 coordinate 11,408,665, forward strand.
ATGTCACCCTCCGTAATTTGAGTGTCTAGAAAAAATTTCCTGTACCCCTACAACTGGGTCTTAGCCAACAATGGTTTATAGGGATATGCAGGAAGAGTCCATTTGTCTTCCAGATTTGTCTGTATATTGTGAAGATTGTAATTGCAAAAGGTTTATTATTCCATTTCTCCATAGTTTTGGAAAGTGGGTTCGGATATCTAGGCTTGCTTCTATGGTGACTACTTGGGGTGTCCAGGGAAAACATATTACCAGCCCTGGCAGATTTTAGGACTGATATAACCAAGATAATTGGTGGATTTTGACACCTACTCAATCAAAAGGAGATGTTATTGACCTTTGGTAATGCCCAATGCTTTAAAAAATGATGGGACCCTGGACAGTGAATAAAGTTTGGCTCCAGTTTGAGATAATGAAGTGATGTGCAAGCTGCAACCCTTTACCTGCTGTGAAACTAGACATTGCATCTGCCCCAGATCTTTTAATTGTGATTTTACACCCTCTGCAGTGTCACCGTTTCATCCCATACATGTCACCCTCCATAATTTGGGTGCCTAGAAAAAATGTTTGGTAACTCCTACAACTGGGTCTTACCCAACAATGGTTTATAGGAATATGCAGGAAGAGTTCATTTGTCTTCCAGATGTTTCTGGTTATTAAGAAGATTTGAACTGTAAAAGGTACTTTACATTTATTCCATTTCTCTATAGTTTTTGAAAGTGGGTTCAGGCTATATATGCTTGCTTCTATGCTTGGGGTGTCCAGGACAAACACGTTACCAGCCCTGGCAGATTTTAGGAATGATATAACCGAGATAATTGGTGGATGTTGATGCCTACTTAATCAAATGGAGATGTTTGCAACTTGAGGAGAGTTGGGCAGCATTGAATTTCAGTGGTTTGTGGCAACAATACAATGTATGTGTATACAACTGAAGAAGGTTTTAGTGGTGTTTAATGTTCTACAAAAATGTGCCATCAACCATCTGCACTGCAGAGATCCATCATCTTATTTCATCAGATACTCCTTCCTCTATGTGCCATTATGTATCAGAAGACAGTGAAAGAAGAAATAGTATATAGAAAAGACATATTTTGGAAACGTTAAAGGGATTCTGTCATGATTTTTATGATCTATTTTTTATTTCCAAATGACACTGTTTACACTGCAAATTATTCACTCTACAATATAAAATGTCATTCCTGAACCAGAAAGTGTATTTTTTAGTTGTAATATTGGTGTGTAGGCGCCATCTCAGATCATTTTGCCTGGTCATGTGATTTCAGAAAGAGCCAGCACTTTAGGATGGAACTGCTTTCTGGCAGGCTGTTGTTTCTCCTTCTCAATGTAACTGAAAGTGTCACAGTGGGACCTGGATTTTACTATTGAGTGCCATTCTTAGATCTACCAGGCAGCTGTTATCTTGTGTTGGGGAGCTGCTATCTGGTCACCTTCTCATTGTTCTGTTGTTAGGCTGCTGGGGGGAAAGGGAGGGGGTGATATCACTCCAACTTGCAGTACAGCAGTAAAGAGTGACTGAAGTATATCAGAGCACAAGTCACATGACTGGGGGTCCTGGGAAACTGCCCCATTTCAGATTTCAAAATTAAATATTAAAAAAAATCTGTTTGCTCTTGCTCTTTGCTTTTGATAAACAGATTTCAGTGCAGAATTCTGCTGGAGCAGCATTATTAACTGGTGCATTTTGAAAAAAACATTCTTTCCCATGACAGTATCACTTTAAAATCACCTCCTATTTTATGGTATTCATACTGTATAAGGAATTTTACCCTTTCAAATTGATCTCTCTTCCCCAAAGAGGAATGTTTAATGCATTCAACATGTCTTTGCCGACACGCACACACAAATCAATTTAAAATTCTATTAAATTTAGAACTATCACTTTATGTCAGGCATTACAGAAATCATGGCAATCATCCTATCTCCTCCACATCAATTATTCATTTAGAAATCTGATTGCTTGTTATGTAATGGTATTATCTATCAACACTTTGGGTTAGTACGAGGTTTAGGATTAGACTCACGTTTGAAGCAGAAATAAAATAATGTTTGGTTATGAGATAATAGAATATACTGTAGAAACAGACATACACAGGCAACGTTGCTAATTTGCCTGTGAGCCATTATATAGGCTTGTCATTAGTGACTGGCCATCGTGACAAGAGTATAGCAAGTTGGTGCATAGACAGCAATGAACGTCAGCAGTGCCCTTTATACGGTATATGGAAGTTAAATCAGGTTTCCAGCCTCACTTACATGAATTAATAGCTCATTAATAATGAAAGGTTACTCTTCCATTAGCACATGGCCTTCAGCTTCTGTGCTCCCCAAATGTGCCGATTCCTAGTGATTAGTGGCAAGATTAGGTCTATGCTCCAATATTGCTGGCAAGCCACCTTTAAATTATGACTATCACAATAATAATAACAGTTGCCATTGAGAATGCCGTGTTCTACAGCCGACTTGTAAATTTTTACTCATTATTTGGTCTCAGTGGCAAGCGCAGGAGTGTGTGTCGGAGGGTCCACTACTGCCTTCAAAATGTTCAATATTTTCACAAGTCAGTTGAACTGAAAATCCCACAGTGGCCTGCATTAATTACTGCAGGCCAGTTACACAAAAAGAAATGGGCACACATCACTCTCATGCCCAGGGACACTGCTGCAATGAGGCAAAGTGAGAATATTGCCTCAGATGGCACTGCCCTGCAGGTTAACAGGGGTGGCAAAAAAAGCCATTCTTGCTAACGTCAAAATCTAATTATCCATCCTGAGGTGGGTGGTGCCACCCCCATTGCACACTGTGCTTTCAGTATATAGAAAAGTCTGATTCACAGTTTCCAAAAGGATTAAGAGAGTGTGTACTTAATTTCCAGGTAAAAGATCAGGGCAGGCATATAATCATAGGTGTGACTGGCCAACCGGGCGCCCTAGGCAGCTCACTCATGCGCGGCATCAGTGCTTGCGTGTGCAGGTGCGGTAACAGCTTTCACACACACATATACGGAAGGGGCATTCTTGGGTTCAAGTCTACTGCCAGGTCTGGTCTTTGAGTAGGCAGAAGAGGTAGCTGCCCAGCGCCCCCCCCCCCCAATCTTTACGCCTTAGGTAGCTTCTGCCTACAGCTAGTTCTGGCCCTGCATGACGGCAATATAGACAATAGCTGAGTCCAAAGGACCCCCTAAGGTCTTCCACCAGAGGCAGGCCTGGACTGCCAGGCACCCTAGGCAGCCTAGCCGGCTAGCTTGCCCCCTTCTCTGTCTCTGTGGTAACAGCTTTCACGCATGCATACATGGAAGGGGCATTCTCGGGCGCAAGTCTAGTGCCAGGTCTGGTCTAGGAGTAGGCAGAATTGGTAGCTGCCTGAGAAGAAACATGTGGCAACAGCAAAAGAAAAAATTTGATTGGGTTACTGTCCAGGTCTCATTTGGTTGCTGAGCCTTAGCCACCAATTTCTTGGTCAGGCAAAATACAGATACAAGAAATAATGTTAGTTTCTCTTGAGCTTCCCATTACTAGTTAAATGATCATTGTATTTGCAGCAGATAAACATACTGTATTGTCCAGTTTAAGCCAAATGTTCTAAGTAGATGGAACCAACTCGAATATCCACTAACAAGGGTTGGCTTGACACTTTTAACAGCTGAAACAAAGAGTCTCGGCTTGGAAAAAAGAAGAAACCCTCAAAGGGCGCTTTCTATCTTCATTCTAAATTGCATTCTATAGTAAGACTAATCAACAGGCACCTGCAATCCATGGATTTTCCCCAGACCCTTCTGTCCATATTGATCTAACTAATGACCCCTGCTGATGATGATCCTGTTGAGCGGCACTTGTTTCAACCTTGTTTTCTCAGATCTTATTTTCAGGTGTTGTTTGCTGCCACACGGTCTTCTACATGGGGATTTGTCTCACTTATACATTTCATAGACAATTCTATATTGCATCCCTCAGTCTTTAATTAGAATCGGTGAACTGCATCTCCAAAGTCATGCCAGCTTTAACGAAAAAAAATTAAATATTGTATATGTCACTGCTCTACTGAACCGCTATGGTCCGGTTCTTCAAACAAATAGAGGACATCAAGCACTCCGATATATTCCGATAAGTCTGGCTGTATAAAATATAAATCTCAACAATTTATAAGAAGTTCTGTACATTTTGTCATTTGTATTCATAGTTGGTGTCACTGAAGCCAGCTTTGTATGCAACACAGTGGAAGGAATTATATTTTCAGGATTCAATCTTCTACAGGATCTGGGTTGGCGGCTGCCACGGAGCCTACCATGTTTTTTTGCTGGTGTCCCACTGGGCTAATCTGGCCCTGGTTAGAATTATGATGGAATTATGGGAACAAGGAATGCTTTATGGGTAAATAACATAGTCCGTAAATGCTCATTGCATTTTCAATTGTTAAAGGGGAAATATCATGAAAGGGAATATTTTATATAAGCTTTGTCTCACTGAAAAAATACATTTTCTAAATATGATCAATGAAAAATCTTTTATGAAATAATCAAGTTACTCTTCAGTATCTCACTCTCAGCAACCTGTCTCTCTCAATGCTTCATGCTGAGGTCTGAGTCAGACTTTGATTGACAGGTAGATCTAATAAGTTTTTTAGGTGGGCTCCCTTTCCTAGTAAATGTTTTAGAGCCAACTCAAACAAACAACTCCAGCACAAACAAAATTTAATAAAATAGCTACAGTATGTATATAACTGTGGCAAAAATCCAGCACAAATAATTTCGCTATGTCATTAAAGTCATCAAGACAAAATTGTCACCAAGACAAAAAATTTGCAGTTAGAAAAACAAAACCCATTGATTTTAATGCATTTGCTCAAAAAAACAAAAAAGTAGCCAAGACACAGATGTAAATAAGTCAACACAAGAAAAACGCCCATTGTCTTTAAAGGAGAAGGAAAGTTGACTTGCACTTGGGGGTGCCAAATGTTAGGCACCCCCAAGTGATTGTATTGACTTACCTGATACCCCGGGCCGGTGCTCCTACCAGCAGAAAAGACCCGTTACCTTATCATTGCCTGCACACGATACCAGATCTGGCAGCACAGGTGCAGGAGATCCTTTGGCTACGCTAAGGCTACTCCTGACAATATTGTAAGAGCAAATCTGGCTCAGTTGAGTTTCCTGAAGGAAAATGATATAAGGAGGTCGAACTCTAATGGAAAGCAATGGCGAGTGTTGTACCTTTCTCTTTCATGAACATGCCCTCTTGTTATGTGCTATGTGGGGGGAACTGTGGTACTTTTATTAATACTGTCTCCAGTGCTCTGATACTTTTCTCCTTTTCTTCTCAGGGTGATGGTGGTAACATTGCTCAGCCTGAATTATGAGGACTGGCTATTGTTTTTGTGTTTTGGGGTGGTATAAAGGCCATATGAACAAAACAAACTTTGCAAGTTTGGCCTTGTGAATTGGTGGGTTGGAGGGCTTTTCTTTGGACCGTTGCCTATGGGCAAAGGGATGGACTCTGCGGGCAGGAGGGTGTATGGGTGGGTTTGTGGCTTTTGCATTTGCTAATATTATGTTATGTTTTGATGAATTAATGTAAAGGTATTTTTATAATAAAAATCCCTATCCGCAGAAAACTGCACCGGCCCGGGGTTAGCGAGCACCACAAAGTGATCCTCTTCCGGCTTCTTCTTTCTTCAAATTTCCCGGGCAGACACATGCGCAGTAGAATGAAACAGCCGAGATTTTAGTTTAATTTCTGCTTTTCAAATTACTGCGCATGCTCAGCCACGTGAAGAAAGAGGAAGACGGAAGAGGATTGCTTTGTGGTGCTCACTGAAAGAACCCCAGGCCGGTGCAGTTTTTTTGCTGAGCACCAGCACGGGGTTTCAGGTAAGTAAATACAATCACTTTGGGGTGCCTAACATTTGACACCCCCAAGTACAAGATGACTTTCCTTCTCCTTTAATTAATTTGGAGTGAGAAAAAATGTAAAACATTTTTCACAGTTTTAAAAAAATTTCAGCCAAGCAAAATGGGACAGATTCCCTCATCACTAGTCCTGAACAACAGAAAAAACTACCCTCCTGTTAATACACAATAAGCACTAACTAAACAGTTCCCTGAATGCCAGTTCCAGCACTTTTTGTAGGATTTGGAATTTGCCAAGTTCAGATTCAGCCAAGCCTAATCTAAACCATTGTAGTCATGTGATTTTAAATGTCTGAACTGGATTTACCGTAAGTGAATCTATCTATCATCTTCTTTCTGTCCTTTTGGAATAACCTGGTTTGTTCTTGTGCTGAATTTCACCCTGTTAGCTGTGTTATGTCTTATAAAGGAATGTGCTTTCCCGGCTTCTCGTTCCCAAGAGAATTCAAAAATCGATGCTTAGATCACTGTGCTTTGACATGACTTCCTTCTGATTTAATCTCTGGATACTCAGGCATTTTCAATTGCATCTCTATTACTTTGTACTACAGGGCTTTCTTTTGCAAGCACTATCGATTCAATTGGGAGTCAACTGCTGTTAATGGGCTTCCCTTAATACTTCAGAGGTGCTTTTCTAAGGCTGCAGTGTACAGTATAGGGCACATTGGAAAACTACCCTTGGACAAGGTGAATAGAGAAAACCATAAACCATTACAAACCTTAAGATGGGAACTAGCCACAAAGTGATGCCATGTTTAAATGCTATTTGACATTTTACTTTCCACTTTCCACCAGGGGTGATGTTTTATCAACATTATGATTGGATGCAACCAACTCCGACAGAAGTGGGGATGGAACCAACCTGCAGTTATTCCAAGCATTAGAATATTTTCATGGATAGACTTAATTGTAACAGTGAAAATAAGTAACCGGATCCGCACACACACAATGTTTTTAGCAGTCGGGGAATACCCCTTTTATTGTGCCACCAACAAGATCAACGTTTTGGGGGGGTTAACCCACCCTTCATGAGGATCACCCACCCTTAATGAGGATCAGACTTAAACGTAGCCACAGAGAACAATGTCTACAGTTTTGTTGTTTAAACTGTAAAATTTCAACAGGAATTGCAACACAATGGACATTGTATGAATTGCAACAAAATACTGGAAAATGCCCCTAGAATATAAATCCCAATGCATGGAACCAGGGCCGCTATTAGAAATCACGGGGCCCCGTACAACGAAATTTTTGGGGCCCCCTGGGCCCCGCCCACACTGATGACCAAGCTCCACCCCATATGCCGCCCACTCCACATCACAGTTAAAAGACCACACAGACATCAGCGCTAAAAAAGTAACCCCCCCACACACAAGTTATAAAAAGCTATTGATGCTTATAAAAAATTGGGGCACCCAAAAAAAATGTTTTTTTAAAAAAAACATTGGTGGCAGGGGCCCCCTTATAAGTTAAAAAAAAACTTGGGGCCCCAACAAAAAAAATGTAAAAAAAAACTAAAAAAAACCCCAAAACATTGGTGGCAGGGGCCCCCTTATAAGTTAAAAACAAATTGGGGCCCCAAAAAAAAAATTAAATAAAAAATGTTTTTTGAAAAAAAAAAAAAATAGTGGCAGGGGCCCCCTTACAAGTTAAAAAAAATTGGGCCCCCAAAATTTTTTTTTTAAAACAAAAATATGTTTTTAAAAAAAACATTGGTGGCAGGAGCCCCCTTATTAGTTAAAAACAAATTGGGGCCCCAAAAAAAATTTAAAAAAAAATGTTTTTTGAAAAAAAAAAGGGGCAGGGGCCCCCTTACAAGTTAAAAAAAATTGGGGCCCCCCAAAAAATTTTTTTTTACCGGGCCCGGTACGCTTGTCCCCCCTGTCCCCCCCTGATGGCGGCCCTGTATGGAACCATCTTATTCTCTTGTACAGTTACTGTAAGTCAGAAAACAAACTCCATTCTGAAAATAGCAATAGCCTTTTTAAAATAAGGTCATTTAAAGGAGAACTAAATACTAACTAAAGAAGTAGGTAGAAATGTTGTACATTATGTTTTGTGCTTCTGTACCAGCCCAAGGCAACCACAGCCCTTTAGCAGTAAAGATCTGTGTCTCCAAAGATGCCCCAGTAGCTCCCCATCTTCTTTTCTGCTGATTCACTGCACATGCTCTGTGCTGCTGTCACTTACTGAGCTTAGGGACCCACTCACAATATACAGTACACATAGAATAGAAATGTCACAATATAAGGCTGATTAATAATTAACTCAAATAAGAAGAACAAATAGTTCCTATAACAACCATTTATCCACAAGTAAGCCAAAGGTTTAATTATAACTGCTTCTTACAAAATTGATACAGACTAGGAGAAAAAGCAGTGCCGGACCGTGTCCTAGGCTTAAAATGATATATACATTAAAAACGCACATGGTGGATCGGCGGTATCTATATTAAGTAGATTTAAAGTTCAATTACTTATTTGTTAACCGCATTTAGGTAATTAGCTAAGTACCCATTCCCTCCCTTCCATGAGTCCCTCTCACGCAATTCCTGCTTATCTACTATTGGAACAAGTGGGAGCTACTCACGCCACGTCCACCTATGCCGCCCTACGCATTTCACTGATTGGTCAGCTTTATAAGTCCCTGATGAAGCTGAGCAGTCAGTGAAATGCAGATCCACCATATGAGTTTTTAAAGTATATGTAATTTTAAGGACACGGTCCGGCACTGCTTAGTATGTGACAAGCAGGCTTGTCTTAGGGGCCCATTTAATCACCTCGAGTGAAGAAATAGAATAAAAAAAACCTTTGAATTTCGAATGGTTTTTTTGGCTACTTCGACCATCGAATGGGCTACTTCGACCTTCGGCTACGACTTCGAATCGAACGATTCGAACTAAAAATCGTTTGACTATTCGACCATTTGATAGTCGAAGCACTGTCTCTTTAAAAAAAAACTTTGACACCCTAGTTTGCCACCTAAAACCCCATAGGCTTTCTAATGTTTATTAGGTCGAAGAAAAATCGTTTGATCAATGGATTAAACGATTTTTCATTCGATCGAACTATTTGCGCTAAATCCTTCGATATTTGAACTCGAAGGATTTACATTCGGCAGTCGAATATCGAGTGGTTAATTAACCCTCGATATTCGACCCTATATAAATCTGCCCCTTAATTATACCTTTCATTTGATTCGTTCATTCTTTAAATTTTTCCATTGAAATTTATCCAGAGAATTGGATCTCGAAATGTTCAGCTGTGCAACACCTGGTATCTGAACAGATCTGCGAAATGAGTGCGGTGGATGATTTTCAAATTTGAGACATTTTCTATCAATTCAGTTTTAATCAGTGCTGATGAAAGAAAAGATTGATCTAAAGAGAATTGTTTCAGTTACTGGATTCAGCAGCTGAGCGTTGAGCAAATACATCTGAGAATGAATTTGGGGATAATGAGATATCTAATGAATGTAATGTAAGTACGGTTCATTAAAGGCACATACATGTGATAATTAAAATATGACATTTAGTCACAATTATTGAATATTTTAATTGATATAAATAGGAGGAAAATACAATTGAAACTTTAACAGCAAATAATGTAACTAACTTCATTAAATAAAGTATGTAATGGGGTGTTTGTTTTGTGTATGTAGTGCCACTGTGCATATATTGACAACTGACTGGGACCCAGAAGAGGACTACTTGCCAGTCAAAAACCCCAGTTTGAAATGCAAGTACCAACACTCTTTGTCAGTGATATCAGCAGAGAGAACCCACAACACCAGCGAGGATAGTCTACATAAGGGTAGGAGAAACTAGTACAGAAATAGTTTAAAAAAAGCAAGGTCAGACAGGCAATGGTCGGTACAGGCAGAGCCCACATGTGCCTACGAGAGTCGCTGGCGCACATGCGCCCAAGCTGCCACGCGTGCGCGCGAGACGGAGATGGCTAGGGCACCCTGCTGGCCAGGCCCACCTCTGCTGTCATGCATTAAGGGAAAGAACACTGAACTTTGGTGAATAACATATCAAATTGCATCTAAAATTGCCGTTTGCTGTGTTATGGAACTGGACAGTCTACATACATCAAATTACATTTCACTGTCTGAAAATGGGGACAAAATAATTGCCCGGATTTTTGGGTGCCCCACACTCCAAAAGCACCAGTAATACTAGCAATAGTAATGTCACCTTCTGAAATTGCATATGTAATTTTGGGCATGCGCTGATTGTGTCAGTTTAAAACTGAAAACGTTGAATGAACAACATTTGTCTTTCAATGATGTCAAATGTTACACCTTCACCTTGACCTTCGTTTATTGTCAGGAGCAAGAAATTATTCTTTCCAGGGAAACCGGTTTGAAATATTGACAAATTATATTTAATGATCTGTTTTACCATAAATATTTCAATAAGCATGAAATACTGCCGTATGTGAAATTTTATTTATTGATCCACAATGCATAGTTTATTATACGGAGGGCAAAAAGTGAAAGATGCTAAAGAAGAGGACACCACAAAAAACCTAAGGTATGTTGACAAGAGGCAATGTAAAATACAGTTTGGCTTTAGATTGGTTTGATCTCTATTCTCTGCTTTGGTTATGTTCAAATAAACAGTGGGTCGTGCACCTAGTCCTCTTCTAAGACGTTATATTTAAATGACTCCAGCTTTGAGGACCAGTTTATTAATGTACATATTTGTTTTTCATTAGTGAAAGTGAATTTCTGTGTTTCGTCACCAGCGAATGAATTCACAAAACTCCAGCAACAATTCACCAGTGAAAATTCGCCGGCATCAAAAATTTGAAAAATCAATCGTGTGCGTCAACACTATTTGGACACCCATTGACTTGTGTTAAAATTGATGCGAGTGACTTTTCGGACATGAGTCCAAAATTGTCGTGGGCGTCAATTTTTCGCAAATTTTTCACCATTTCACAAATTTCACTAGAAAGCGAAACGGGAGAAATTTGCCCATCACTATTTTTCACAATTTTTGCATGCTAAGAAATAGAAATTTTGCATGCTAAGAATGGTTTTAAAAAAACAAATTGTCTATATTTTTCACTATTTTCTAAAATTTACATTTCTATATTTTTACGGATTAATTTTTATTTTCTAAAATATATGCTTTTTAAAAATTTCACACAAACTAGAACATTTAAGATTTATATAGAGGTCTATTTATTAAAAGTCTCCTCAAATTTTTAAAGATTTATTATGCCCGCACTTATGGCGCCCACTTCAATGGTTTGATGCGTCGCGAGCGACATGACGTCAGCGCATGGCGCGAAATTAAAAAATTTAAAGGGCTCTGTGAAATGACTCATTGCCCATTGTCAGGTCTTACTTGTTAGTTCCTGGGTGCGATTCTGATGCTGTTTGATTCCTGTTTTGACCCTTACCTGCCTGATTACTCTGATTATCCTGACCCATGCCTGCCTGACTATTCTGATTCCACCAGTATTGACCCTTGGCTGCCTGACTTTCATTGAACACTGCCTGCACCGACCCGGCCTATCTGACCTTTCTTGAATTCTGCCCGCAGAGACCATTGCCTGTCTGACCCTGCTTGAACTCTGCCCGCACCAACCCCGGCCTGTCTGACTACGCTCTTTTAATACAGGTGGAGTTCAAGCAAGGTCAGACAGGCAATGAACGGTACAGGCAGAGTCCAAGCAAGGTCAGACAGGCAGGGATCAAAACCAGAGTAAACAGAAAGATAAGCACACCCATAGGAGAGCCGAGCACCGGAGGCAGAGACTCAGGGCTGTGGGCGTCCTCGCAAGGAGCATGGTGGGCGTCCCCACCGGCCCCTCGATACCACTAGACCACCAGGGTGAGTCTTCACAAATTCGAGTTTGTCGTATTACAATTAGATAAAGCTGTGCTATTCGAGCATCAAATCGAAAAAGTCGCACCTATTTTTCCAAGAATAATTATTGATACATTCAGGGGATTTGGGTTTGGGAGTTTTAGTAAATAAACACCTAAGTGAAAAAAACCATGAAAAATCTAATATAAAAAGTTACCTAAAAGCAAGTCAAGGTCATGTAGAAGTCAATGGGAGCTGTTCTTAGCAAATTGTAAATATTTAGTTACTTTGAGGTTTTAGAGTTTTTAAAGTTTTCATATTATTTTTTTTATTATTTCATATTATTAGTTTTTATATTAGTTTTAAAGGTTTTCATATTATTTTTGGGTTCATTCTGCATTTTTATATATTGAATCTTTTAATTAACTAATATTCATTCATGCTTTTTGAAATGTGAGTTTATTCGAGGTTAAAAAAAACCCCCTCTAAAACGGCACAAATTCTAATTTTGATAAATAGGTTTCTAAGTTCTTCACTGTTGGTTTAATTATCTAAATATTGTGCAAAAAAATGTACAGTGGTTTTGCTAAACCTTCTCATTGTTTTGATTCTTTGGCTATTAATGAGGCAGAAATCTGCATAATAAAACAATCTAGCCTGGAAAGTACAGCTCCCTCAGCATTTAATAAAGTGTAAAAACAAAATTGCAGCACTAAATTTAAAGTTCAAGTACAAGTGTTGTTTATCTTGCAGATAATACAGTGTTGATCTGTTCAAATGTAATGTTTGTCTTCTCATTACTTACAGTGTTTGTTTTATAAACATGCATATCTGCAACATCCCAAGCGATCTCTTTTCTGTTGATTTTGAATGAAAATCTTTATTGCAAATCATAAATTATATAAAAAAAAATGTTTAATTAATGAAATGATGATCTTATTCCTTCTGCATTTTCTCTACCAACCAACTGCAGCCTTTGATAAATAATACTGCGTAGCAATACAAGGACTAGATGGAACATTCTGTTCTATGATTCCCGTGGTACAGATATTCAGTATTCAGTCAGTATTCAGATATTCAGTCAGTATGCCAAATGTCACGTCCCATGTGAGGCATGTATCAAAATGCACTAATTTCACTGCAATATGACTATGAAGATTTTCATTCATCCAGGTCATAGTATATCTAGTATAGGTCAATCTAAAAACAACTGGACTTGCTGAGTAATCAATGAAGACGTTTCACTACTCATCCGAGCAGCTTCTTCAGTTCAACTGACTGGTGTGGGAAGTTCTCGGCATATAAACTCTTCCACTAATCCATTTACAATGGCACATTGTAACTCCAGTTGTTTTTAGATTGACCTATACTAGATAATTTCACTGCAGTGAATTCCTTTTACATTATATATATATTGCATAAGGTCAGGATAACATTCAGATTGCTTGCTTCACCATTTCTGTTTTGTGCCTTTCTATCATACTAGTCAGCATGTGCCAGAATCCATTGTCCCCCAGGAAACAATGACAGAAGATTCGGGGCTTTTGACTTACCGTATATACTCGAGTATAAGCTGAGTTTTTCAGCCCCCAAAATATGCTGAAAAACTCTACCTCGGCTTATACTAGGGTCAAGCGCAAAAACGGTCGCCGGCGTCTAAGAATAGTCGCCAGCACCTAAGAATAGTCGCGGGCATCCAAGAATAGTTGCCAGCGTCCAAGAATAGTCTCCAAGAATATTCGCCGGCTTCCAAGAATGGTCGCCGGCATCCAAAAACGAGACGCCGGCACCTCCAATGGGAGCAGAAACCCTCAATTTTTTAATTAAAACTTACCAGAAATTGTTGCATTTCTCACCCTAGGCTTATACTCGAGTCAATAAGCTTTCCCAGTTTTTGGAGGTAAAATTAGGTACCTCGGTTTATACTCGGGACAGCTTATACTTGAGTATATACGGTATGTTGTTTCCACCTGAGCACAGTTGTGGTCCAGACAGCCTGTGTGCCAGAAGCATAAGGAACAATAGCTTTTAAGTGCAGATTCCCAGACAGTGCTACCTATAATCAGACATTTTCAGCAGGTTATGCTAGCCTCCTCCAGGGAATTTCTCACTATAACGAGCCAGAACAATAAACATGGGCCTTGCTACATTACTGAAAAAGATCTAAAGGAGCACATTTGTAGCTGAAAATGATCTGGAACCTTGGATACAAAGGTGATGTATTGTGCTTAATGACAGCAGATTTTGAAAAAGAGCCTTAATTTATGATTCTTCAGAAAATTTCACCCATTGACCTTGTAATCTATTTGTACCTTCACTGTATTGATTTTACTTCAAAATATTTATCTTGAAGCATGAGACCAGAAGCAAACTCTTTATAGGTCAGAAAACAGATATTAAATCAAATCCCTATAAAGGGTGAAATAATGTTATTATTCTACCAACTTAATCAACAGTCTGCAGTTTCGAAGCTTCCTAATTTTCCACAGTATACAATATGATAAAACAACACCAAGCAAAGGAACTTTTTTCACAATAAAAGTGGTAGATAATATGACACGATGAAAATGATATAAAGTGAAAAACATACCATTAATCAGTTAACACCACAGGGCAGATTTATCAAGAGTCGAAAACGAAAATTCGAATTTCTAAATTTGAATTTTCAAGTATATTTTAGGGGAAGATTTATCAAATCAAATCATCGGATATCGGTAAAGACATCAGTGCAGACACTGGAACCTTCCCCATTGACTTATACAGGACCGCAAGAGCTTTTCAATGTTTTTAGAGCATTGGACTTTAATAAATCTCAAAAAACTACGAATTATTTGAGGTTCAGATATTCGTTGCTTGATAAATAACCCTCTTAGTGTACTTCGACTAGGGAATAGTCCAAATTCTAATCGAATTCGAAAAAAATTAGAAAAATCGAATATCTAAATTTACTTTAAAATATACTGTCTCTTTAAAAATTTGACTTCAACTATTCGCCATCTAAAACCTGCTGAATTGCTGTTTTAGCCTATGGGGGGACCTCCTAGAACCTATTTGGAGACATTTGGTGGACTTTGAAAAGTCAAAGGTTTTTTTTGTGAAAATACTTTGAATCAAATTGAATTGAAAAGGATCCAAATTCGATTTCAATGATCAAATACAGCCTATTCACTCAAAGTAAAAAAAAATAATTTTTTAAATAAATTTCGGTTGGTCTTTTTTATTCGAAATTTGAGTTGGTGGGAGTTTAAAATAACTCCTATCAATTCAAAATTCGACCCTTGATAAATCTGCCCCTTACTGTAATTCGACTAGGGAATAGTCCAAATTCAATTAAAATTTTAAAAAAATGTGAAATTCAAAATTGTACTGTCCCTTTAAGAACTCAAATTCGACTATTCGCCATCTAAAACCTGTCAAATTGGTATTTTAGCCTATGGGGAACCTCCTACAATCAATTTGAAAATCATTTTCGAATTTTTGGTGCCAAATTCCTTTTAAAAAGCCTATCCTCCGTTCTGACAGTGCCCAAGCTGGCTTCTGTTTACAGATCCTGCCAGAGCGTTACAACTGTTTGGAATTTCCTGGTTTTTGACTTCTGCCTGTTTTCACTCTGATTCTAGCCGCCTGCCCTGACCCTGATTGTTTTTTCGATTACATTTTACCTCGTTTATGGATTATTATTATTTCACGCACTAACTCCTTGTTGGTTCCTCAGCAGAAAGCCTGGGCCCACAAAAGGGATTCCGTGAACACCGGAATCCATAGGGGTCCCCTGTGCATCAGAGTGTACCCATGCTTTCAAGGTTCCTAATTGACGAGTATATTACACTAATACATTAGATAACTTCAGGATGGGGTTGGATGGCTTTTTAGCAAGGGAGCCAAAGAAATTGGAAATAACTAAACACCCTACGTTCCCAAATCTCTCCTCTTGGTGCTCTTGGAGGAATCTGCAAACTCCAGTCCAATGTAGGAAGAATATCACCGGTACATAAGACATGTGTTCAGCAGAGCAAGCCCTTGCAATTTTATTTAATTTTATTTAATGCACATTTAGGGGACATTCCCCTTTGTCAAGCAAGGGTGAATTTTAAGGGTTACTGAAATTTAGCCGGGATGGACTGGGCTGATAGGACACCAAGAAAAAAACCCTATCAGGAACTTTTAGTGCTCCACCACCACCGCTTATTGTGGCTGCAAGGAGAAAATAATAAATATGTGGTGCGGCAGGTTTGAGGAGTTTGTAACTGGGATGAGGTGGGTCCTTGAGATTTCAGTTCTGATGGGTCCACCAGACACCCCAGTCCGACATTGGCTCTTAGTAAAAAGTTGATCCATGGACTAGTCCGATTCCCATCTTGGAGTCAGGAAGGATTTTTTCCCCCTCTGAGGCAAATCAAAGAGGCTTCAAATGGAATTATTTTACTCCACTTGGTTGAAAAGTTTGAACTTGATGGATGTGTTTTTTCAACCCAAATGAATATAAATACAAAATACACTATAAATATAAATAGAAAAGTGAACCGCTGAACTTAAAACAGCACAAGAGAAACACCGTAGCAGCCATATAATAGGAATGCACCAGCACATTTTGAAGGCCAATTATTATCACCGCATAATCCAATTTTTAACCTTGAAAGAACTGCCTTAGGTAACGTCAACAAACTGAATAATAATAATGAAGGAATCCTGGTTTCACCTTCTGAAGACCTTGCTGAAAAGCCTTGGTTGCTTTGAAAAGGGCATTTAGGAAAAAGCTACATCATATTTCACATTAATATCACCAATAATGAATTACCCTTTTTGTCCTTTCATTTATTTTTCAACTTCCTAATTAATGCTTTTTCACTAATGCTCATATGAGTAATTTTATATTGTTTGAGGGGAGGTTAGTTCCCCTTCTTCTCTCTTATTAGTTTTTTCTTCAGCCTTTACATTAGCGACAGAAAAGAAGATGGGGAGCTACTGGGGCATCTTTGGAGACACAGATCTTTACTGCTAAAGGACTGTGGTTGCCTTGGGCTGGTACAGAAGCCCAAAACATAATGTACATTTCTACCTACTTCTTTAGTTAGGCTTTAGTTCTCTTTTAAGGTCAGTTCCTTGAGAATTCATGTGGGATGGATGAGTGCCAGTAAGAACATTCCTCCATTAGGTTTATACTATTGTCCACCATCCGTAATCAATCTCACTGTTGGGGGCATATTTATCAAAGGTCGAAGTTCGAAATTAAAAAAACTTCAAACTTCGAATTCAAAGAGACCAATCGAATGGAGGTCAAAGTTTTTTTGTGGTCGAAGTGGGCCTACTTCAGCCTACTTCGAATCGTACAATCGTACTTCGTTTCAAAGTTTTTTTTAACTTCGACCATCGATCTCCCAGACTCCCCCAATTGCCTCCATACAGTTTGTAGGAGGTCCCCCATAGGCTAAAACAACACTTCGGCAGCTTTTAGGCGGCGAATGGTCGAAGTTGAAGTTTTAAAGAGACGGTACTTCAAAAAAATTCGACCTTCGAATTGAACGTTTTTTTCAACTTCGAATCTAAGTTGGACTATTCGATGGTCGAAGTACCCAAAACTTACTTTGAAATTCTACTGTCCACCAAACTCATGGTATACTACAACTTATTATCCAAGTAGCAATCATCTAAGTTGGCTGTGCCAATGTATCCCAGGAGCCTTAAGTTATTTTGTCTCTTTCTCAAAAATAGGTTGATACAAGCTGAGGACGCCAGTTTTTACTGCAGCAGGAGGGTAAGGAATTGACATTTCTCAGTATCCTATCACAGTAACTTCACAGAATCAACACCTCAGTACATTTCAGATGTCACCTCTCTGAAGAGTTACAATGTGCCATTGTGATTGGATTAGTGGAAGAGTTTATATGACGAGAACTTCCCACACCAGTCAGTTGAACTGAAGAAGCTGCTCGGATGAAAAGTGAAACATCTTCAATAATTTCTCAGCAAGTCCAGTTATTTTATAATTACTGATATTAGATATTTCTCAGATAAACAGTTCCTGGATGACTGATTTCTACATGCATTTGCCATAAATTACTTACATGAAGATCACTGCTTTGTCTGGCAGGGAAAAAATTCAAACACTTGAATTCCCAAATACTCAGTTTAATAAGTTTGACTTCACTCGAGGATGGGTCCTTTATTTCAAGTGCTTTAATTGCTTTAATGTAACTAGAGAGCTTGATATCCTGGGGATTACAGACACTGGTTGTAGATAATTAGGTGTTCAGAAATGAGGATAATTGTAAAAAAAAAAATGCAATGATGTCATGGTGGAAAGATGATGCAGAAATGACATCACAGAAGCAGATCATGTGATGACTATTGAATGGCTGTACAATAATACTCATCAACCCCCTTCTAATTGTTCATCTTATAATAGTTTATTAATGCAAGACTGGTGCATCTTCTGTTACAATAAAATTGTATTATTAAGAATTTTATTTTATGGAATTACTGTTACACCTGCGGCTTTCTCATCTCTAAATTGCTTGGTGTGTGCAGCTTTTATTATGGTTTATTTTCTCTTCAAAGCTCCATGAATAAAATTTCAGGATAACATAGATGAAATTATTTTTAATGGTCCAGCCTGTGCTCTAATCGAGTTTGATCTGGGATTTCAGTTGTCAAACAATAAAACCAGAACTTGAATGGTTTTAACCCTCTGGTTGTGTTGAGGTGCAGAACATCGGCAAAGCAAGAACTGGAATGTTTTTTTTTCCATTGTGAAACAATAATATGGCCTATTATGTTGGTAGAATATCTCATTACAATGCTGATTTTCGTCAGTGCTTGAGCGAAACAGAAACTGAACTGTGTTCTCATCTCTGATCATGTAACATGCCAATCTTTGCAGGATAGCCTTGGTTTTCTGCAGTTGTTTCGTGTTTTATAGGGTTTTGTGGCTCTCTAGGGTTTGACCATAATGATACCAGCAGCTGGTATGTAACTCAACGTGGCAGTTGTGTAATGATATGGCTGCTGTGCTGACTAATATAATAAATTATGTAATATCACAACATAACTGTTACACCTTCAGTTTCCTTTCTTATGGTTTTAGAAGCTCCTCAGATGGACTGGGTGGGACTATTTTTATTAGCATAGCTCCTTGGCTGATCATAGAAAGGCTAAAAGTAGACATTAATGTTGTGCAACCATCTATGCTAAGCAGTTGCATATTGTCTAGTTTAAATGGAATTTAAATGGAATTGGCTATTCAAGATTGTTTGTAGAAACTTTCTCCACATGTGCAATCATGGGCTACTATTTACGACTTACTTTTCTAATTGTATTTGTCTCATTAAAATATATGGTGGTTCTTGTCTAGTTATGGGTGAATTTATTCGCGAAACCGCCGTGTAAATTTTCCGCAGTTTCGCTGGAAATTCGAATTTTTCGGCGAATCGAAATGCCCCAAATTCGCCCATCACTATTCTTGTCCTTCATCTTGCCTTCTCTAAGCTGCTATTGTTTCAGGCTGAATGCCCACATTGTACTTATCAGATGCTATAGGGCACCTCTTATAAACGCCTAAAAAAAGGGGCAGATTTATCAGATTGGAGATTAGATTGGAGTTTACCACAGAAAAACTCACTTTCTATACATTCTTATGGGATATTTAAAACTGTATTTATTAATGGATGAAGGTTAGGATTCACACTTTGATTAACTTCGCATTTTGATGTCTGCTCCTGAAAACATGGAGGCTTATTTACTGAAAGCCTAATTTAAGTGGTTTTAGAGGTTTTGGAAACCACAAATAAACTCACAAACTCTAAAACCACAAATGTCATTGAATTGATTAAGAGATCAGAATTAAAAAAAGTGTGAATTAAAAAAAAAACACTGAACAATGCACTAAAATATACAAATACCTCGAAAACCTATAAAAATTAAGATTTCCAGACAATTCCTAGTGAAAAAAAACCCAGAAAACCACTAAGGGGCAGATTTATCAAGGGTCGAATTGAAAATTCAAATTTTTCAATTTGAATTTTGAGTTCATTTTAGTGGAACTCGACTAGGGAATAGTCCAGATTAGATTCAAGTTTAAAAAAAACATTTGAACTGCCCCATGAAAATTCCAATTTTTACATTTGAATTATAAGTTTATTTTAGTGGAATTCGACTAGGTAATAGTCCAAATTTGATTCGAATTCAATTTAAGTTTGCAGGTCGATCCCATGCAACCGAATTTCAAAAATTTGAATTTGTCTTTTTTTTTTTCTTCGAATTTTGAGTATATGGGAGTTTTTATGAACTCCCATAAACTCTAAATTCGACCCTTAAATATTCCCCTAAAAGTCTGATTCAATTAAAAGAGGTCCAATAAGATCAGTGCAGCTCCCATTGACTTCTATAGCACCTTACACCTAAGGACGAAGACACGATTGGTTGTCCCGATTTTAGCCAAACTGATTTTTATAGTGCAAATTCATTGTAGCGACTTGTGCATTAACCTATTGTTGTTTAGTCACAGCAATCAGTTGCTAACAGTTATTATCAATAATAATAATTGGAGATTAATATTATTATAATCAGTTATCACTAATAATTGGAGACCCCATAGCCATTTTTTTAGGATCTCATATTCCATTATACAGGGCAGTAACCTAATTTTATTTTCCTTTAAATGATTTGCAGGGCAGAGGCGTATTTGATCAACAAGGTCACAAATGTGTCAACCAATTTGCAAAGGCAGAGGTGTTAAACTTGGAAGGGAACGTAATCCAATTAAGTTAAAATTTATTGTAATTAACATCATGTTGACATTGCTTGACAGATGAATTACTACACGGTGCAATTTGCCAAGAAAGAGACAAAGAGCGAGGCCTCTCCTGCGATTTCCATGATGAAGGTTCAAAGTAACTGCTTTTGTCAGAACAGTTAATTACATTGTGTACAGAGCGTAGAGGGGGATCCAAAAACAAAAAACGTAAGCGCTGCCGTTTACACATTCATTTTAGAAAGAAAAGCAGCATTGAAATATTGGTTTAAGCAATTATAGGTTTTCATAGGAAGGCAGTAAGACAACCAGTCTAATGTGGACACAACGGGGCAGATTTCACGAGGGTCGAATTGAAAATTCAAATTTTTTTAATTCGAATTTCGAGTTTATTTTAGTGTAATTCGACTAGGGAATAGTCCAAATTGTATTTGAATTTAAAAAAAATTCGAAATTAGAATTTTGAAATTTATCATGAAGGGGGTTATTAATCAAAGTAATTTATTATTACATTTTCCCAAAAATTTGCTTTGGGGGTAAAAATCAGATTTTTACGAATTTCAAGATTTTTTTTGGAATTTTCACCCGAAAACTTGGAGGTATTGCACCGAACCCAGCGCACATCAAAAAATCATTGGGACTTCTCCCATTGACTTATATGCAACCTCGACAGATTTGAGATGTCGGATTTTCAGATTCAGGCTTTTCCATCCTCAGGGTTTAATAAATAATAAAATTCGGAAAAATTTGTGATTTTTTAAAAGTCTGATTTTATAACAAAAAATCACAAATTTTTGCATTTGGAGTTTAGTAAATAACCCCCATATTGTCCCTTTAAGAATTTGTATTTGACTATTCACCATCTAAAACCTGCCGAATTGCTGTTTTAGCCCATGGGGGACCTCCTACAATCAATTTGGAGTAATTTGGTGGACTTTTGAAAAAAAAAAAAATATAAAAGAAAGAAATAAGATAAAAAAATTTTGGTTGAAAAAACTCAAATCGAATTTGCAACTCTATCCTATTCACCCATTTTTTTTAAAAAAACTGATTTTTTTTGTAATATATTTCGATTGGTCTTTTTTTCAAGTTATGGGAGTTGATGGCAGTTTTTAGAAACTCCCATAAACTCGAAATTCGACCCTTGATAAATCTGCCCCAACATTCACAACATAAATTGGCTTGACACAGTAGCCAACACTTACAAGTATTATTTTAAGGGTAAATTCACATGGGGGAATAATGAAAATGTGGGGGTTTTTTTATTGGTGATATAGCAAAGAAGTCAAGGTGCAGCACTAAGTACACCCAATGAAAGATGATAACCACATTGACAGTGGATTTGCCCAGCATGCATGAAGTTAGGCAGAGGGGTGGGAGTAGTGGATGAGTTTTAAGGGAAGGTATCAGGGTGAGGGGTCTTAAGCTTTTAGGTGTAAAGCTCCCCATAGACGCGACGATTCTTCTTGCCGAACGACCGATTTTAGGGAAGTCCGACCAATCCTTCGAAATTATTGTGCGGTTAGTGGGATTCGAACGATTGCACACCTTACGATTTTTTGGCCGACATCTGTCGGGAAATTGATCAGCCAGGTCAAAAAATCTATCTATGTTTACAGGGCCAAGCAGGCAGCTCCCCTTTGTTTTCCTGGCAAATTGGTCTTTTTAGTTGATGGTAAATTCGTACGATCGTTCTGAGAAGATTGTGGTCTCACGATCAGGATCTGATCTTTTAAAAATCTCAACATCTATAGCCAGCTTAAGACTAGATCTGAGCCCAATCCTAGCTGCATGTACCTCACTGAGGGTCATTTACTGAGGCCCCAGTATTTCCACTAAAGCAATTCTTGATGTTAAGTTTAGCTTTGGCAAAAATCAGCGAAATGGTGAAAAAAGCCCCAAATGCATTGAAGTCTATGGGTGACAAATTTTTTTTGCAATGCAACAATTTTTAACTTCCCCTGAGGCAATAATATTAAAGCTGATATATGGTTAAACAGTAATGTACAAGTATGGGATCCATTATCCAGATATTTATTATCCAGAAATCTCCGAATTATGACAAGGCCATCTCCCATTTTAATCAAATAATTCAAAATGTTTTAAAATGAATTTCTTTTTCTCTGTGTTAATAAAAGAGTACATTGTACTTTATCCTACCTAATATATAGTGATGGGTGAATTTATTCAGCAGATGCGAATTCGCTGCGAATTCCCACGAGTCGCCGCCGGCGAATACATTTGCGAAACCAACACGAAAATTCACCAGTGTAAAAAAAATGGACGCTGGCGTCAGCGAAAAACTAGACGCCGGTGCCATTTCGCAAATTTTTCAGAGTTTCGTGAATTTTGCGGGAAATTCTAAAAAATTTTCGGTGAAGTGAAACGCCTAAAATTCGCTGATCACTACTAATATATCATAAGTCTTTATTGGAAAAATTCTATCGGGTTTACTTAGGGGCACATTTACTTAGCTTGAGTGAAAAATACTTCAAATTTCGAAGTTTTTTTTGGGCTACTTCGAACATCGAATTGGCTACTTCGACCTTCGACTACGACTTCGAATCGAACGATTCAAACTAAAAATCGTTCGACTATTCGACCATCCGATAGTCAAAAGTACTGTCTCTTTAAAAAAAACTTTGACTACCTACTTACCTAAAACCTACCGAGCATCAATGTTAGCCTACAGGGACCTTCCCCATAAGCTTTCTAAGCTTCGAAGGAAAATCGTTCGATCGATGGATTAAAATCCTTGGAATCGTTCAATCAGAAGGATTTAATGGAACGATTTTTACTTCGATAATTTAATCGAAGTATTTGCGGTAAATCCTTTGACTTCGATATTCGAAGTTGAAGGGTTTTACTTCGACCAATAGTAAATGTGCCCCTTAATGTGTAAATGACTTTTAGCTGACATAAAATATGCAGATTCAAATTACGGAAAGATCTCTTATGCAGAAAACCCCGGGTCCCTAGCGTTTTGGATAACAGGTCCCATATCAGTACTGTGTACTCCTGCAGATCACAAAGAGCTTATACAATAAAACAATGAGGGTGTTTTAACATTGTCAGGAATAAAAAAACAAAAGCAATATTTTTGTTTCTATTTAAAAGTAATTTCATTATACTGTTCAAACCTAAATGAAATGAATTTCTTCATTCACTTCATTTCATTTCTTCATTCATTGTGCATGTTTTATCATTGCCTCGCTGTTTTGTATTGCTTTCACCTGAAATGGAAAAATCAATGTAATTACTCGAGTCAGTGATGCTCACTAATGAAAAAGCAGATTCCTTTCCTAAATTTACTAAAAGAAAACCTACAGGTGAATATGCCCTTTAAAAATTCTTCTTTGAGGGACAGATTATATTAAAATAATGATGTTATCCAAAGTCTATTTTTTGTCTTATTTGGTTTTATCTGGTGGCTAAGGTAGCACTTAGTAGCAAGCAGGCAGCAGTTTGACTGACAAATAGGAGATCCCAATAGAAAAGGAAGTGATGAGAAAAAATTATAATATAAGAGGGTAAATATAAAAGTTATATTAAAGTTCAAATCGAAAAAACTGGATTTTTTCGATTTATTATACCCCGAGAATAGAAAAAGTCAGAATTTGAAAATTCTCCATCTCAGACCTGCCGAAGTTCTATATAGTAGTTTCTGTAGTCTGAGCTGGAATTGGCCCAAAAATCCAACTATTTCGGGCTTTATGGGCAAAAATCTGAAACATTTGAGCTTTTCAGAAAAAAGCCACAAAAAATCGAGCGATTTTTTTTTTTTAAAAAAAAAAACGTACGATTCAGATTTTTGCTTGATTTTTTCATGTTTTCCCCGATGCGATTAAATCGTGATTTTTTAATAATAAATAAGGTCCAATTATGGATTCTAGTTTGGTCTGACTTTTTTTATTTAAATACTCTAAGGGGGTTATTTATCAAGCTACGAATTTATTTCAGTATTTCTAATATAAAAAATCTGAGGAACTCCGAATTCCCAAATGGACCTTATTTCTCATTCAAAAAAATAGGTTCACGCAAACTGCGGACCTTTGCCCGAAAAGGCCAACGTTTTCCGATTTTTCCACAAAAACCACACATTTTTTGTGGTTTTCTGACTTTTTGGACCAAAATCCCCAAAATCATTGTGTATCGGTACTGACAGCAGCGCAGACACTGGGACCTTCCCCCATTGACTAATACAGGACCCCGAGAGCATTGAGATGCCGTGTTTTCGGATTCCGAGTTTTTATACCATCGGACATTAATAAATCCCAAAAAATCTGTTTTTTTCTTTCAGGTCCGAAAAATCCAAATTGTCTTGATTTCGGGTATTTGGAGCTTAATAAATAACACCCTTAATGCGTCCTGAGAATGAATCTCATTCCTGGTTGCCAGCATCCTTGACCGCAGCAACCACACCTCATTTTAAATTTACTTTTAAAACAGAGACAGAAATGAAACGAGGAATATTTTTGAAAAACTCTATAAATAGTGAAAGGGACCAGTAGAAATTCATTAGAGAATATCACTGCCTTTATTTCTTTAAGGCGCACTGGTCATTTAAAAATTATTCCATGAGATTTCCAATAAAATTCTCCTCTTACCTGACATGTTGCTAAGCCATATGCCAATGCCAAGATGGAGATTTCCACTTCCTCCGCAATTGATGATCCTGATCTGACCTTCTCTCATGCTGTGAGCATATATATTGTAATGAGTCCTAGTAAGGTTGGGCAATCAGTGAGCTAGGCCAGTGCACATTCTAGAATTTTTATAATGGAAGTTGCATTTGATTTTACTCTGCCACTCACTTTATCTCATTGTGCCGCCGGTACTAGAAATGTGATTACAAGACTAGAGGTTGACTGTGCTTGTAAACAGATATTGCTTAAAAATGAACATATCATTTATTAAAATATAATTTAAAGTTATTTAACTATTTCATTTTGAAAGTGGCCTTGTAACTGGGCAGATCTGCTTCTCGTTTAGAAAATGACATATCAGGTATCTTACCGATCTGCTACTGGGTATTTGAACATGAATGTCTCAGAATCATTTGGAAGGGTTACATTACATATATTGGCTTCATGGATAAAACACGTTTTTTATATTATATATGATTTGCAAATGTGCAAAGTGGTACATATATTTGCATGTTACTTTGTGTTTAATGATAAAACTGTCATTTGATATTTCAAATACATAGCGGATGTTTAGGACTTAGTGAGATATTAGTAATTTGGTGTCTCATACTGATCATCTGCTTTTTACAATCTTTTGTCTGTGACCTTGACTATGAGCTTATTAGTCACTGTGAACAAAGAGGAAACTCCATTTCATCAGAGGGGTTTCCACAGCCACTGTAGATGCAAATTATTTTATGATGTATTCATTGAAGAAAAAATGCCCATTCTCCTGGCTCATCCACAAGAGACTCTTGGGGTAAAGTCTTGTAATTAGTTTTAATAGCTATTATCTATTTTGCCTCTCAATTTCTTGTGTTCGTAAGGTGGCCATAGACGTAACAATTACGATCTTTCTTGGCAAAGATCTTTCCAAGATAGATCGTTCGTTTCAATACACACGTGTAGAGCTGAATCGTCAGATATCCAGGTAGATATACGGGAAGAAACAATAGAATTCTACCTGTATCTGACGATTTAGCACTAACAATGGGCGATGTTTGGGTCCCTTCAAAGGCACCCGATCAAAATTTTCCGTCCAGCCCGATCGACGAGCTGACCGATATCCAAGTCTTCTGCCGATATCGGTCGGCTCTTTTTCCTACATGCATGCAACGAATGTCGGATGAAAATTTGTTTCGTACGATATTATCTGTGCATCTATGGCCACCTTTACCTGCAGGCTTGCCATCTATGGGCAGTTGCCTAATTAAGGAACTATATAAACATGTTCCTTGCTCTTCCATCTTGCTGGATCACTGCTCTCTGTGACCTACTTGGATCTGAGTTGCGATGTGATTTTGTGTTACAATCTCTCTATATCCGCTGCCTCTATTTTTTACTTCTGGCATGTTGTTGGACTTCAATTTGTGCATGCCACTTTCCCTGACCTCTAGCCTGATCAGTGAGGAGTAATATACAAAGTGCAAAAAACAGGCACAAACACTTTAGTTTGGGAGCCTGTTTAGCACGTCTGCCCTGAAACATTGAGGTCCCAAGTTTCATCCGGATCAGGCACCAGTTGCCTGAGGTTTGTCACCCTATATGACCCCTATAGTTTAATAGCAAAGGGTTCAAATATACAGCTCTCAAAAGAATTGGTAAACTCATATGCTCATAGAGCACAGAGGCAATTTTCCAATAGTGTGGATATTCTTTCAGGCTTTACAAGAATGCCTTGTTATTAATATTGATCTTTGGAAGGGATTTATCGGGGTTAAGCGATGGAAATGGTGCATGTGCAGCAGCAATGCGTTTCAAAGACACATGAGCTGAATGTGTGGTATATTGTAACAAGAATCCTTGGTGTCGGATATGTAGATAATAGTCTTTGTTGAGTAAAGATTAAAGCTGGGCATACACATAAGGATCTGCTGATCAGACTGATCCAATTTCTTTGCTGCTGACCCAATGATTGGTTCATAATGAAGGCTTAAGCAGGCTTATGGGAGAGGACTACATTAATGCATAAATGTGGTCTTTGTTTAACAGGATTTACTAAACCGAATGATAGATACTAGGTAGAATTGTGTACCATATAAAAACACCAGACTCACAGGAAAACACAAAAAGGCACAAGAGATTTATGAACTCGCATCTCTCACATTACCTATACTGTAAACTGTAACAACCCCTATTAACTGTAACAATAGCCACCTATTTTTCTTGTGTAAAAGTAAAGTTCATTAAGCCTTTTTCTGTTCTGTGGGTTTATTGTCTTATTAAAATGCTGTGTTCTGTGTCAGAATTAGAGACAATCAATTAATAGGTTTCCTAAAAGGCTTGATAGCTGATTGAGAACAATTGATTTGCCTCTGAATAGATCTCTCATTCTCGCATACAATGCTCACATGTAGCCTGGCTTTAATGCACACACGTCAATCAGAAGATTGTGCCAAGCAATTAAGTGCCTACATGTACCTTCTGTTCACAGAGAGAACCAGGAGACCATTTAGAACAGTCTCCCATAATGACACAAATAATATATAGTTCCCCTGTCACAAATTGGAACCCCGGGGTCTACCTGTATTACCATTCTTAGCAGATAAAAACTAAGATGCAGTGTTAAAGCTATCTGATATATCAATATTTACTCAGAAAAAAGGGCAACGTCACTGTTTAAACTACACTTCTGATTGATATTTCCAATATTATTCTAAAATAATGCAGTGCACACATAATAGTAAGGAGATTTATTAGTTACCAGTCTTTTATAGAATTGTTGTTGTCAGAGAACTAAATTATTGATCACTTTCTGTAGTTCTTTTCATGGGAAACCTAGACTGCAGTGCTTTATAAATATTAAAGCCAGTTGCTAAAAGTAGGGATGCACCGAATCCAGGATTCGGTTCGGGATTCGGCCAGGATTCGGCCTTTTTCAGCAGGATTCGGATTCGGCCGAATCCTTCTGCCTGGCCGAACCGAATCCGAATCCTAATTTGCATATGCAAATTAGGGGCGGGGAGGGCAATCTTGTGACTTTTTGTCACAAAACAAGGAAGTAAAAAATGTTTTCCCCTTCCAACCCCTAATTTGCATATGCAAATTAGGGTTCGGATTCGGCCGAATCTTTCACGAAGGATTCGGGGGTTCGGCCGAATCCAAAATAGTGGATTCGGTGCATCCCTAGCTAAAAGTGTACAGCCAAGAGGAAAAGAGCAATCTAAACTATTATAATACAATAGCAGAGTCAGTTACAGTATACAAGGAATATTATTTTTTGGATTCTTGCATTTTTTATAGGATATTCTACTGCTACATAGTGATAAGCAAATTTTTTCACCAGGCATTGATTCCCAGCGAAATTTCAAATTTCACCCTTTGAATCTTTTTGCGAAAAAAAAAATCAGCTGCTAATAATTTCACCCTCATGAAAAAAATCACAGGCACAAAAAAGTCGCCCTAATAAGAAAACGTCAATTGACTTTAATTCATTTGGACAAAAAAGTCACTGAGACAAAATAGTCACCAAGACAAACAACACCCATTGACTTCTGGTGTTAGAAAAAATTGTCGATTGCATAGAAAATTGTCACGTAATTTTTTTTTTGACTTCCATTGACTTCAATGCGTTTCGCTCATCACTACTCCTGCACGTAAAACGAAGTGCCAGCCAGATTGCCAGCACTGCTAGGGTAAGTGACCAATGTTCGCTCTAATTCGTTCTTGGCTATCTGCTCAAAAAAATATTTTGTGCTCACATTTTAAGCTTGTGTGCACAGTTTAACGGTGTGCTCAGGTCAGAATTATTGCAAAGTTTTGTGGTTTCACATTGTGTGCACTGGCATCAAAATTTGTGGAAACATTGTAATTGACATACTGTACTTTAAAGTGACTTTAAAGGGACACTGACCCAAATAATTTAAACATCTCAAAATTAACTCAAAAGGGAAGTTTGAGAACAAACTTCATGTTGGTTTGAAAAAATATGTAAACTGAATGAATCTGATTGACTGTTGTTGGATCTGCTCACCTTTTGCAACCTTTCACCTTAGTCCCCCAGTGACCAACTGTGAAAAGTTTGGGGACACTGGCATCAAACATGAGAATGGCAGCAGTTTAAATTTCCCCATTCAAAGTCAATGCTGTTGTTGACTCTTCCCACTTTTGGGCGTCCAACCAATATCAGCTTTTCATTAAAGTTGACCCCATGACTATGTGATTCAAGTTTGGTGTGGTAGCAATTTAAATTTCTTATTCAAAGTCAATGCTGTTGTTGGCTCCTCCCACTTTTGGGCGTCCAACCAATACCAACTTTTCATTTGTGCTTACACCATAACTATGTGATTTAAGTTGGGTTAGTGTAGCCTCAAAACTGTAAGAGTGGCACCAATTTAAATTTTCCCATTCAAAGTCAATGGGTGAAATTTGATTGGCTGTTGTTGGAGCCTCTCACTTTTTGGTGTCCAACAAATGTCACTTTTTCATTCGGGGTGACCCCCATGACTATGTGATTCAACTTTGGTGAGTGTAGTATCAAAGCTGTAAGAGTGACAGCAGTTTGAAAGTCTTCCCTGTCAAAGTCAATGGAAAAATGGGGGTGTTCAGAGTGCCGCCCCAAAACGAAGGAGGCTGGGATCTTTTAGAAAACACAAGCAACCTGTTCCAGTATAGGACAAAGAAGTGTGGAGAGTTTGGGCGTTGTACCCCTAAAACTGTAGGAGGAAAAGCATTTATAAAATTGGTTGTCCTAAGAAGAAGAAGAAGAAGAAGAGGAAGAAAAAGCTGAAGTAGAAGAACAATATGTTGATTTTTTTAAACCAACATAAAAATGAAGGTCAATTGCAAATTGGTTGATGTCAACTCATTATCTTATTTATTTCTATACTACTTAAAGTGGTGGGCCACCTTTTGTTAACTTTTAGTATGTTACAGAATGGCTAATTCTAAGCAACTCCTGCACTCGCTCAACAGAACCACTATGGAGAAAATCCCACGCACTTCTTCAGTTTTCAGTACAAGTTTCTCCTCTATTGATTCAGCACTGCAACACTGAAATCCTACTTCTCCCAATACACATGAAACAAACTCGTGGCACCTTTTGTTTCTGTTCACTGTCAAACCCCAGAATGTTGCACTTCCTGTTCTCACATCCCAGCAATTTGCTTCAAATCTAAAGTTGACCTGATCCACCAAAGCACTACTGACCCTACAGTTCACCAAAACAGCTGAGTTGTGCAAAAAACATTTTTCGCTGATTGCACCCCACCTCTGGAACGCTTTACCATCATGCATCAGGAAAGCCTAAACACTAACACTTTTCTCTAAGCTCTCTAGATGAAGCACTTCACTAGCCTTCCTCTGCAGCAACACACCCTTATCCGATGCACATATACCCTTATCTTTTTGTTCTCCTCTTACTAATAGATTGTAAGATCCTTGGGCAGGGACCTCATACAAACAAAAGTTAAAAAACCCTACCCCCTACACTACATAGACCCCCTCCCTCCTCCCCCGAATTGACGCTAGCTAGTTAGGCGCTTCGGCGCATAGTGAATTTGTCCCCCTGTGCGAAACTTCGGATCTTCGTGGATTATCATTGTCCAGGCAAATTTACAACTGGCAAAGTGTCTTGATTTGCGCAAAGCAAGCGCTGGCGAATTTAGTGAATTTGCCCCATTGACTACAATGAAATAAACCTTTTAGCAGTAATTATTCACTGCCTTCATAGTAATTGAACTGCAAGGAGTCTTTGAAAGAAAGTCAACAATATTTCATAGGGGGGGATTTTAACTCAGCAAGTTATCCCCCATTAGGTCCCTGTGCTGCTACGCTTTTAGCACTTAAACCATTCATCGATTAGGTTACTAGGTATCAAATTCATATTCTAATGTACGACAGGCAGTGTAACTGTGTCACTTACACTTAATCCATCAGAATGATTTCTCCCATTATACTGACACCAGCCACTTGGAGCCTAACAACATTATGGCAGAAATGTGATACTTTCTTTATTCCTCTTGGGCTTACATGTTCCAACATCAATATCCACATTTATTTAACTCTTTAACTCTTGTTAAAAATGGGAAATCAGTGATACCATATATGTTAGATGCACTAATATCTAACAAACGAGGGATTGTTTTTCTTCAGAGATCAGGAAAGGCAGCAAAAATGATGAATTCCAAATTGCATGTATTGTTCTACCAGTTAAAATGATCACTGTAGGGCCTGTATTTAGTTATTTCGCTTTTTTTCAGCAGCTCCCCAGTTTGCAATTTTCACAATGCGGATAAATTTGCAAAATGGCCGCGGAAATTCGCTGGCGAAAATTCAGCGGCGTCGAAAAAAATGGACGCCAGTCAATGTGCGGCAGATTTTTCGCCGTTTCGCAAATTTCGCAAATTTTTTGGCGAAGCAAAACGATGCAAATGCGCTCATCACTAGTCACGGTGAATTTTCGAATGAAAAAAATTCAAATGTTTTTTGTAGGGATGCACCAAATCCAGGATTCGGTTCGGGATTTGGCCAGGATTCGGCCTTTTTCAGCAGGATTCGGCCGGATCCTTCTGCCAGGCCGAACCGAATCTGAATCCTAATTTGCATATGCAAATTAGGGATGGGGAGGGAAATCGTGTGACTTTTTGTCACAAAACAAGGAAGTAAAAAGTTTTTCCCCTTCCCACTCCTAATTTGCATGTGCAAATTAGGATTCGGATTTGGTTCGGTATTCGGCCGAATCTTTCGCAAAGGATTCGGGGGTTCGGCCGAATACAAAAAAGTGGATTCAGTGCATCCCTAGTTTTTTGTGTACTTCGACTAGGGAATAGTCCAAATTTGACTTCGACCATTCGCCATCTAAAACCTGCCTAATTGCTGTTTTAGCCTATGGGGGACCTCCTAGAACCCATTTGGAGTCAATAGGTAGACTTTGAAAAATCAACGTTTTTTTGGGAAAAACTTTGAATCGATTTCGATAGAATGCTCTATTCCTTTGATTTGTACGATTCGAATTCGGCAGAATAAGGACCTATTCGATTGAAAAGGACCAAAAAAAAGTTTGACTTAATTTCGGTTGGCCTTTTTGAATTCGAATTTCGACGTTTTTTCAATTTTAATTTCAACCTTTGATAAATATGCCTCCTAGTGTCCAAATGACCATGCATTGATTTGAATAAGAGACTGGAATAGGTGTAGGAGAGCACCTAAATAGAAAGATGAGTAATAAAAAGTAGCAATTACAAAAAAAAATTGCTTTAGAGTGCATTTGTTTTTTTATTGGGTTCAGTGACTTCCATTTGAAAGCTGGAAAGAGTCAGACGAAAAAGGCCAAACGTTCAAAAACAAAAAGAAGAAATTAAAAACAATGGAAAAGTTAGTTTTGTCAGTGAATTTTTAGACAATCTTTTACTATTGAAAAGAAAATGAAAAAATGAAAAAATGAAAAAGAAATGAAAGATATGGTTTTTGCCCCGGTAAGCTTTTCCCATAGTTGCTCGACTATTTTACCTTTATTATTGTCACCAGACCCAGTACAAAACAGGACCAGCAATAAAAATAAATACCCCGGATTTTCTCTGCTATATTACACAAGCTTAATGACTTCCAGCAGCTGAAGTCCAGATTAAAAATAAATCTGTGTTTAGAATGCATGTTAGGCACCTACTGTATCTAGTGATACATATATTTATTTCTCTTGGGGAAATGAAAGCAGAATAAGCAGTAGCCATTCTAACACTTCCTCCTTGTCTCTACGTGTTTAGTGGTACCAATCCATATTCATGTAAGGAAAATGGAACTAGAGCAGGCAGTAACCCTTGAAACAAATTTCCCTGTCACTTGCAATATATATTTATAGCTACCAAATTCCATGCCTGTATTGCAAATCAAAGCAGAGAATGCAGATTAAGGTGGCCATAGACGCAAAGATCTGCTCGTTTTGCGACATCGCCAAATGAGCGGATCTTTCCCCAATATGCCATTAAAGGAGAAGGAAACCCCCAGGGCGCAAAACCCCTCCCCCCTCCCCTGTGTTGTAACTACTACTAGGTGCCTGATCAAAATGAATAAGTTGCAACTGGGAAATTAACTTGTTAAAGGGGATCTGTCACCCAGACATAAAAAGCAGTAGAATAAAAGTCCTTTGCAAATCTCATCTGTCAATCATACTGTATATTCCCTGTCCCACCCACATAGAGGGCAGGCAATTACTTTCATTTTCCATGCAGCACTTTCTAGATGTCACTCCACTTATTCCTGCTCCCTTCGTATGGACTTGTAGGGGACTGATAAATCTTACCTCCCAACATTTTGGAAAACGGAAAGAGGGACAAAAAAATTTGCTGCGCTTATCATGGCAAAACATTTTTGACCACGTCCCTTTTTGTGACCACACCCCCTAATTATCATGCCCATTTTACAAAATTTGGCAGGTTATGAAAGTGTGAACACATTTCTGTAGTTTTTATGTTTTATTACAGTTTTACTAATGAAGGTGAATTGCCCTTTAAGCTGTGGGTCTAACATTATTTTATCTAAAACTGTTACAAATGTATCTTAAGTATGTATTCTGAGCTTTCTGCCAAGAGCCATTAAGTCAGAAACATTGTACAGTGAAGAGAAATCGGGACTTTCCAATACAAATGAGGGACTGTGAGTTGAGCTGTCAAAAGAGGGACTGTCCTGCTCAAAACGGAACAGATGGGAGGTATGGATAAATGTATTCCCCATTTATTGTGCAATCCTGTAAAGTTTGGCCACTTAAGGGCCCCCGTAGTTATTCAGGAGCGAGATTCCATTTCCTGGGTCATAGCATGACACACATTGGGTTAAAGCTCATAGTGAGAGTAAAGGTGCCACTAGTTTTACTATAGCTTTACAATCTAAAATTATATAGCCTGGGCATGGACATTAGTCCCCCTTATTCTGCTACATACCAAAGATTTTGGGGTGACACAAAACTTGTGTTTGCCTGTTGATGTGATTGTGAATTTCAATACCAAAAAGTAACAAAATGTAAATAATTGATATAGTTTAAGTAAAGTTTATTTTTCTCGGAGAATGTGATAGCAAAGGACCTGGATCTTATTTAGGGTAACAAGTAAAAGGAGGAAATGCTAAAATGAAGTAAGCTTTATCACAAAGGTCTATATAAATACACCAGGAAACCCTCAAAGTAATGCTGCTCTGAGTCCTCTGTCAAAAGAAACACCACATTTCTTTCCTTCTATTGTGTACTCATGGGCTTCTGTATCAGACTTCCTGTTTTCAGCTTAAACCTCCAGGGCTTGGGCTTGAGCATGCTCAGTTTGCTCCTCCTCCCCTCCCTGCTGTAGTCTGAGCTCAGAGCTATAAGTGATCAGGGAGAGACTCAGGCAGAACGTGATGTCACACCAAGCTAATATGGCAGCTGCTATCCTAAACAAACAGAGAACTTCTAGAGCTGTTTACTCAGGTATGGCAAAGCAGTTTGCAGAATAAATATAGTGTTATAGCTTGCACTATTGTGGCTAATCTATTGGCAATAAATGGCCTCTGAAGCTTTTCTTCTTCTTTAAGTTTTCCACTGATGTTATTTAATTCACCATGATGATCACCTATCTGTGACTAAAGCTGGCTGCATACATAATCACTCCTGGGTAAGTAGCTTATTGGGCCATGAATTTCACCAAAATTATAGCCTCCATGACTGATACGTATTTGATCAGGACTGGCTCAGATATCAATCGGGAAGGTTGGAAAATCCAATTGGATAAGGACAGTATTGTCTTGTGTCTCAAGTCCTGTCCTGAAATTCTGCACAAAACCCTGCAATAGCTGCAGGTAATAAAGATCTCTTATAACCATAAGTAGTAAATCTGGATAAAATCAATCGATTACTAAAGGAGCTACGATATGACTCCAAACTTTCATGTAAAGTATGAGAATAATTTCTGAAAATACTCATCAATTTAGACAACATCTTCTTCTCCAAAACCATTTCTAAGGTCTCTAATCTCATACCTAAAACAGAACCTGCCCTCCTACTCAATTTATTAAGTCCATTTACATCAGCTACCTTCAGTCGACTTCCCGAGCACACCACACCAAAAAACATAACACTAGCTACAACAGAATGATAGAACATTAGAGTAATTTCCTTGCAAACATTGAATGATCTTAATCTTCTAAGGAAGAAAAGTCTACTCATGCCCTTCCTATATAGTACCTCTGTGTTTTTGGCCCAGTCCAACCTGTTATCAATCAAAATACCCAGGTATTTATATTCCTCTACCACATCTACAACCCCATTTATACAGACTGGTTGAAGTTCAGTTCTCAACTTTCTAAAATCTTCGAACTCCTTAGTTTTGGCCACATTTAAATGTAGACAGTTTGCAGCACACCGCCCTACAAAACTATCAATTACACTTCTATATTCAGCATCCTGTCCCCCTCTGATACTGGCCGCAATTACAGTCATCTTTTTGTAGGTGACATAATTGTGAAGAATACCTAAAATCAGAAGTAAATAGTGTAAACAGAAAATCAGATATAAGTGTCCCCTGTGGTACACACCTACTATAAAGTACAGAGTCAGACATAATTGTGAGGATCCGCTTCCGCGTTCCTTCCGGGGAACCGATGTGCGCCGGCACGCGGTGTTGGACGCCGTTGACGGTCGCCGACGCGAAGGCGTCGGTCGCCGACGCAGGGGCGTCAGCAACGGACGCCAATGACGGACGCACTGATGTCAGCTGTGTGACGCCAGCGTGAGGACGCCAGTTTGGCGCCAAATAGCTCTACTTAAACCTATTCCTTACTGTGACTCATTGCCTGGTTATTAGGTTACTCGACTGAAACCCTAGCATTGAATTCTATTGATCTTCTGTGTTTGACCTCAGCTTGTTTCCCGGATTGTCTGATTGCCGCCTGCCCTGACCTTCTTGCCTGACTACGTTTACGATTCTTCGCTGCCTGCCTCCGACTTCGGCCTGCCTGACTTCGCTTTTGCCTCAACCCTCTGTACTTTGCTTTTGTTAGTCTCATTGGCTACTCGCCACATCACTGCTCCCTGTTCCACTCCAGGTGGGTTAGTGTTGTGCGAGACGCTTGTGGGTTCAAGTTCTGCAAGTTCCTGCTCCTTCCTCGTTGGATCAGACGGTAAGCCTGACACATAATACTTGACTTTCTTACATATTGGGGCCTACTGGTTAGATAATTAATGATCCAGGCCACTAAGTGAGCATCAACCTTCATTTGTAGAAGTTCAGGCCCAGGCAGAGCAGGACATAAGGTGTTAAAAGCACTTGAGAAATCAAAGAACATAATCCTAACAGAGCTACCTGCCTCCTCCAAATGAGCACACACCTTATTTAACAAGAAGATAGTGGCATCCTCCACACCAAGATGAGGCTGTTAAGCAAACTGCAAAGGATCAAGGGATGACTCCACCACCTTCCTAAGCTGTTTTAAAACTATTCGCTCCAATACTTTCATGACATGAGATGTTGTGCTATAGGTCTATAGTCATTAAGGGTATTAGGGTGCTTGCACTTTGGTACCGGAACCAGGCATGAAGTCTTCCAAAGAACATGGACAGTCATGCTAGTCAAACTCAAATTAAATAAAAAACAAAAGACCTCACTCAATTGGGAAGCACAGCCCTTTAACACCCTAGGACCTAAACCATCAGGTCCTGCAGACTTCGCAGGAGAGATCGTAGAAAATTCCCTCCTTACTTCACCACTTGAAATAGTAATACCTATACCTCATTAAAATTATTATTTTCTAACAAAGGACATTCAGAAACATTATCAGCCTCAAACCTATTAAATAACTGATTCATCTCATTAACCTTTTTAATTCCACATTCAACTTTCTGTTCACTCATCTTTCCATAGCCAGTGATAGTATTCATACCCTGCCACACCTCCTTGACATTCCTTTGCTGGGGTTTCATCTCAAACTTCCTTCTGTACATTTCTTTCCCCTCCTTAATTTTAACCTTTAAATCCCTCCGAACATTCCTTATCTCCTCCCTATCACCCTGTCTAAAAGCAACACCTTAATATCCTTGGTTACCCAAGGTTTATTATTAGAGAAACAGTGTACTTTCTTAGTAGGGTTTACAGCGTCTACACAAAACTTTACATAACCAGTAATACAATTCGTGAGACCATTTAAATCCCCCACATATAAAACATCCCAATCTGTCATTTCAAAACAGTCCTGGAGAGTCTCTTCAATTTCAGGGGACCATTTTTGCAAAGTTTTAATAGTTACAGGCTGACGTTGAACCAATGACTTATATTGTGGCTTCAGCCAAACTAAATTATGATCCCATCTGCCCAGTGCAGGAAGAGCAAATGAACTATATCAATCCATAACATTAGCATAAAACAAATCCAATACTTTGTCATTCCTTGGACCACTTTGTCGTTAGTGGTCCATTAACCAATCAGTATGGGATGGGTATGGGATGGGTATGGGACCCATTCTGCAGAAAGCTCCAAATTACGGAAATAGTCTTCTCCCATAGACTCCATTTTATCCAAATTTTTAAAAACAATTTCCTTTTTCTCTGTAATATTAAAAGAGTACCTTGTACTTGACCCAAATTAAGATATAATTAATCCTTATTGGAAGCAAAATCAGCCTACTGGTTCATTAAATATTTCAACAATTTTCTAGTTGACTTAACTTGGCCATAGATGCTGAGATTTTTAAAAGATCAGATCCTGATCGTGAGACCACGATCTTCTCAGAACGATCGTACGATCGTACAAATTTACCACCAACTAAAAAGACCAATTTGGCAGGAAAACAAAGGGGAGCTGCCTGCTTGGCCCTGCAAACATAGATACATTGCACTGGGACCGACAAAGATTTTTTGACCTGGCTGATCAATTTCCCGACAGATGTCGGCCGAAAAATCGTAAGATGTACGATCGTTCGAATACCACTAACCGCACGATAATTTAGAAGGATTGGTCGGGCTTCCCTAAAATCGGTCGTTCGGCAAGAAGAATCGTCGCGTCTATGGGGAGCTTTAAGGTATGAAGATCCAAATTACATAAAGATCCCTTATCCAAAAAACCACAGGTCCCGAGCATTCTGGATAACAGGTCCCATACCTGTTTTATAAAAGCTTTTAGACTTGGTCCTCTACAGGCTATCGCTAGCAACAGTCGCCTTGT
The DNA here is from genome assembly GCA_038501925.1 of Xenopus petersii. Classification (NCBI taxonomy): domain Eukaryota; kingdom Metazoa; phylum Chordata; class Amphibia; order Anura; family Pipidae; genus Xenopus; species Xenopus petersii. Next base: position 11,446,964 of record CM076683.1, read on the forward strand.
CACTTCTAGAATCAGTGCGGCAGCCCATATTTTGTATCACTTAGCAGACCAATATAATTATATTATCCCCATTGAATTCAAGCGCAGTGTTTATTTTTCAGTTGAGGCTATATTATCCCATTGTTTATTGTAAATAACCTTCCATCATTTTATCTGCTTCTAGGTCCATGAGCAAATAACATGGTGAGTCTGATATTCCACCGCTATCACTTCTACAGCCCCTGTGTTTTCAATAAGTTACAGGTCAGCTGCCTTCAACTGCTTTGTATTATCACCTACTTGACGGGTAAGTTTGCAAGTGGGCTTATTAAAGCTTTCCTAAATGGCGCTGAGCTAATGATATATTTCAGATGCCAGGCTTTACAGTTGTGCAAATTGATTTCGCTGATACCCGGAGGCATATTTTACTCTGCTTTTTTTTTTTGTTTATGTCTTTATTGATTCCATGTGACAGACAAAAGCCCTCTCTAATTAAATCAGAAAGTCCATTGTGGAACGTTAAATGACATCCTTGGGAAAGACATGCTGTCCGCTTTACAGGCGCTAAAAATGAAAAGTTTTATTCATCATATTACACATCGACAATTTAACAAGGGGGAAAAAGGCATTTCAGTGCATATTTAATGGATTGCAAAACCAAATGTAATAAGGTATGGGGTCTCAGACTGGTGGGGCTGAGCTTAATGACAGGTAGCAAAATGAATTATTGAGCCATGCAGAATTACAGTCAAAGTAGCGTCTGCTGAAATCTCCTGCCTTTGGCCTCATTATGAACGCGGCTATTAATCAATCAATATTAGGTGCCACCAATCCCGATTTTTGGAAGGAAAAATGAAAGCAGAGACAGAAGCCTTTTCAACACTTTCCTCCTCTAATCTTCAGGGCTACAGTTAGTTTAGAACGCTGTATCCAAAAAAGATGTGAGGACCTCCAATAATAAGGAGACAATTATATTAAAAAATAGAAAAATTTATTAGGACATGAATACCTAGGTATTCATGTCCTAATAAATTTTTCTATTTTTTTATACAATTGTTTCCTTAGAATTGGAGGTCCTCACATCTTTTTTGGATACAGCGTTTTGGACTTGCACCTTGGGACTGGGGTGAACTGTGAGCGAATCCTCTATTTATTCATTTAAAAACATTTTTGCATTTCTGATGTATCAATTATTTTTTGAGTGGTACTGCATATATTTTCTTTTATGTGACATCAGCACAAACCCTGTCTTTATACAGTGAATGTTTAAATGTATGTTTGGATATGTGTGAGTATTGAAAGTACAGGTATAGGATCCCTTATCCGGAAACCCGATATCGGAATGGCTGTCTCCCATAGGCCCAAATTCACTAACAATCGTAGTTGCGCAAGGCGCAAATTCGCCGCACTTCGCCACACTTCGCCAGGCCTATTTTCACCAGCACTCCGGAAATTCACTAAAATCCGAAGTTGCGCACAGGGGGAAGCGTAAGTTTTCGAAGTTGTGCTAGCGTTAATTCGCCAAGCGAAGCGAAGTTTCGCTAGTGATGGTTCATTTGCATACGGCGCGAAATTCAAATTACAATGGAGGAACACATATCACCACTTCAAATGCCTAGAAAACCTTCAAATCAGCAACTAAAAAATTATATATTTATATATATAAATATATATAATTATATATATATAATTTTGCCCTACACATGTGCCCACTGTCTAGGTAAGTTGCCATGAGTCAGGAAATGTAGGGGGGAAGGAGGGGAGCCCCAAAAAATGTTTCGATCTTTTTCAGCCTATCACCCATCATGTAGAAAACACGCCAGCGTTTTTTGGGACTTAGAAAAAATTTTGACTTTTTTTGAAACAATCCCTATCTACTCTATTGCGCTTCGCCAGGTCTGAGGTGGCGAAGGAAGTCTAGCGTAAAAGGTAGCGTTCAGTACACTGCGCAAGTTAGTGAATTTGCGTAGTTACGTTGCTAGCGAAAATTCGCCTGGCGTAAGGGTGCGAAGTAACACTAGCGAATTTACGCCAGCGTTCGTTAGTGAATTTGGGCAGTAACGAAAAATGCCAAACAAACAAAAATGACTTGCTACACTACTTTTTTCCTCTCTTATTTTTTATATCCCTAACAGTCAGGTTTTTAACCTTCTCACAATTTTCCCTACATATTGTTTTAGGCAATTGCATGTCAAAATATAAACTGCGCCCCTTGATTCACAATTTATGGCTTGTCCAATTTAAAACTTTCGACCATTTTTTTCACTCACAAATTCACTCAATTTTTGCACCCATCTGCAAGATTTAAATCTACCACAGCTTTTACAGCCTTTTACGCCACATCCAGCCGGGTTTTCTGTGTGGTATCAAACTGGAAATTGCTTTTACACACATGCATGGGGCAAATTCACTAAGATTCGTAGTTGCGCCAGGCGTAACATCGCCGCACTTCGCCACACTTCAACAGGCGTAGTTTCGCCAGCGCTTCGCAAATTCACTAAAATCCGAAGTTGCGCTCAGGGGTAGCGTAAGGTTGCGAAGTTGCGCTAGTGTTGATTCGCTAAGTGAAGCGAAGTTACGCTAGCGAAGGCTAATTTGCATACGGCGCCAAATTCAAATTTCAATGGAGGAATACGTATCAGCACTACAAATGCCTAGAAAACCTTCAAAACAATAATAAAAATTTTATTTTGCCCTACACATGTGCCCACTGTCTAGGTAAGTTGCCATGAGTCAGGAAATGTAGGGGGGAAGGAGGGGAGCCCAAAAAAATTTTTTCGATCTTTTTCAGCCTATCACCCATCATGTAGAAAACACGCCAGCGTTTTTTGGGACTTTTTTTGAAACAATCCCTATCTATTCTATTGCGCTTCGCCTGGTCTGAGGTGGCGAAGGAAGTCAATCGTAAAAGGTAGCGTTCAGTACACTGCGCGCATTAGTGAATTTCCGTAGTTACGTCCGTAGCGAAGTAACACTAGCGAATCTACGCCAGCGTTCGTTAGTGAATTTGCGCAGTAACGAAAATGCCAAAAGCTAGCGAAGTAACAGTAGCGTTCAGCGCTTCGTCGCTTAGTGAATTTGCCCCATGGTCTCATAGGTTCTTAGCATGATGTGCTTCATACATGGTCTACTCCCAACTACAGGTTGTTAACATTGGTCCAATTACCATTCACTTACCATAATTTTAAGGACTAAAAAATCAACTCCAGCTATTAGTTAAATTGATGTTTTTCTTGTTCAATCCGACACAAAACATCTCTAGCGGGGTTTCATCTCCTTCCCAAATCATAAAAATGTTGTCCAAAGATCTCAGACAAAAAACGATACTCTTCCTCTTGGATCTCCATCAAGGGCAGGTTTGATGTATGTAAAGAGCCTGTGGATAAGATTCTACATGCAATTACTCTAGGAGCGTCCAGTTGAGAAGACCAGCCTAAAGCTCCGGCAAGAAATGCAGAGGTTGTTGTGAGGTTCACCAACCTATAGACTCAAGAGAATAAATGTAGAGTACAGAAATGTAGGGAAGTGAATTAGTGTTGCTGTATCTAAGGGGCCGATTCACTCAGCTCGAGTGAAGGGTTCGAATGAAAAATACTTCGAATTTCGAAGTATTTTTTGGGTACTTCGACCATCGAATGGGCTACTTCGACCTTCGACTACGACCTTCGACTTCGATTCGAACGATTCGAAGTAAAAATCGTTCGACTATTCGACCATTCGATAGGCGAAGTACTTGCCCTTTAAAAAAAACTTCGACCCCCTACTTCGGCAGATAAAACCTACCGAAGTCAATGTTAGCCTATGGGGAAGGTCCCCATAGGCTTGCTAACCTTTTTTTGATCGAAGGATTTTCCTTCGATCGTTTGATTAAAATCCTTCGAATCGAACGATTCGAAGGATTTAATCGTTCGATCGAACGAAAAATCCTTCGATCGTTCGATCGCAGGATTTGCGCTAAATCCTTCGACTTCGATATTCGAAGTCGAAGGATTTCAATTCGAGGGTCGAATTTCGAAGTATTTTTAACTTCGAAATTCGACCCTAAGTGAATCTGCCCCTTTGTGTTGAGTAACTGTATGTTATAGTGAAGATATTGATTCTACAGTGGCCCAGCGAATTACCTGTCCTCATGTTAATAAATATTTAATGAGTTGATTTATTACTACTGGTGCCCTGCTGAAAGGGGGTAATAATGCAATCCATGTTTTGCTTGCAGTCAGCCAGGGAAGGTATTTACTAAGCTCGTCTATGGATAGTTGTACCCCTATTGTAAAATATGAGTATATTAGAAGCCATAGAGGAGCTCCATGACTGCTAAAGGTTCAAGGCCATAAACTAGGATTGCTACCTGTTCAGTTTTGACACAGACAGCCCAGTGTTTGGGAAGTCTGTCCGGGTCAAAACTGCCTGCCCGGTTTTCCAAAGCACCATGTACTGTATAAGAATGTATTATAGAGGTGGTTGCTGTGTATTTTAACACAACGATACTTTTGTGAAACAACATCCATGATTTAGGAAACAATTCATTTGCTAACATATCTCCGAAAGGCTGTACTTAGAATGCCAACATTTTATCCAGACTTTACAACATTATTCATTAAAGACTATTGACTTTCACATAAAGCATTTGGAGGCAATCTGAAGATATTGTAAACACCTGACATTCGCAGAAGGACCTTTGTCATGACAATTATTATGCCTTTTTTTTTTACATTTTTGTAGTGAGACATCTCAGATCTGGAAAGGATAGAGCCTTTTTTGTAAATTAATACATTTCAAATGCAGTTTGCTTTGCTCCAACCCCTTCTTTATATGCTTCCAGTATTTTATTACTTAAAATAGTGCACATTTCCCTGCTTTTTTTTGTTTTATTGGCTTCCCTGTTAAGTATATTGAAATATTGGTGCAAATTCACTAAGCGCCGAAGCGCCGAACACTAGCGTCAATTCGCTAGCGTTTGGCATTTTCGGTACTTCGCAAATTCACTAACGAACGCTGGCGTAAATTCGCTAGTGTTACTTCGCACCCTTACGCCAGGCGAATTTTCGCTAGCGATGTAACTACGCAAATTCACTAACTTGCGCAGTGTACTGAACGCTACCTTTTACGCTAGACTTCCTTCGCCACCTCAGACCTGGCGAAGCGCAATAGAGTAGATAGGGATTGTTTCAAAAAAAGTCAAATTTTTTTCTAAGTCCCAAAAAACGCTGGCGTGTTTTCTACATGATGGGTGATAGGCTGAAAAAGATCGAAAATGTTTTTGGGGCTCCCCTCCTTCCCCCCTACATTTCCTGACTCATGGCAACTTACCTAGACAGTGGGCACATGTGTAGGGCAAAATAAAATTTTTATTTGCTGATTTGAAGGTTTTCTAGGCATTTGTAGTGCAGATACGTGTTCCTCCATTGAAATTTGAATTTCGCGCCGTATGCAAATTAACCATCGCTAGCAAAACTTCGATTCGCTTGGCGAATTAACGCTAGCGCAACTTCGCAAACTAACGCTACCCCTGTGCGCAACTTCGGATTTTAGTGAATTTGCGGAGCGCTGGCGAAAATACGCCTGGCGAAGTGTGGCAAAGTACGGCGAAGTGCGGCGAAGTTGCGCCTGGCGCAACTTCGCATCTTAGTGAATTTGCCCCTTTGACTCAGTCTTTTATCGCATACTCCAGAGCTATTTATCCAGTAGTCTCATTGTTTTTTTCTGACCCAGGGGCATTCATCCACACTTCCTGCATTAGACTACATGTGTTACTCTGGATTTGTGTTCCTTTATCATTTGCATCACATCATAAGGAATCATAAGCAAAGAGCAACAAAGTTGGGTTGTGTCATTGACCCTGTCCCATATTGGCACTGCCACTGTAGAAAAAGAAGTTCAATCTGCCCTGAAATTCTGTGTGAGTACTATAGAGCTTCAATGCAAAGTTCAAGATTTCTACTCAAGATGCAGAGTTTTTCCAACATAATTGTGGGCATATACAGGTATGGGATCCATTATCTGGAAACTCATTATCCAGAAACTTCCAAATTACAGAAAGGCCATCTCTCAAAAGCGCCGAACGCTAGCATTAATTCGCTAGCGTTTGGCATTTTTCGTTACTGCGCAAATTCACTAACGAACGCTGGCGTAGTTTCGCTAGTGTTACTTCGCACCCTTACGCCAGGCGAATTTTCGCTAGCGACGTAACTACGCAAATTCACTAACTTGCGCAGTGTACTGAACGCTACCTTTTACGCTAGACTTCCTTCACCACCTCAGACCAGGCGAAGCGCAATAGAGTAGATAGGGATTGTTTCCAAAAAAGTCAAAATTTTTTCTAAGTTCCAAAAAACGCTGGCGTGTTTTCTACATGATGGGTGATAGGCTGAAAAAGATCGAAAATATTTTTGGGGCTCCCCTCCTTCCCCCCTACATTTCCTGACTCATGGCAACTTACCTAGACAGTGGGCACATGTGTAGGGCAAAATAACATTTTTATTTGCTGATTTGAAGGTTTTCTAGGCATTTGTAGTGCTAATACGTGTTCCTCCATTGAAATTTGAATTTCGCGCCATATGCAAATGAACCATCGCTAGCGAAACTTCGCTTCGCTTGGCGAATTAACGCTAGCGCAACTTGAAAACTTACGCTACCCCTGTGCGCAACTTCGGATTTTAGTGAATTTGCGGAGCGCTGGTGAAAATACGCCTGGCGAAGTGTGGCGAAGTGCGGCGAATTTGCGCCTGGCACAACTTCGCATCTTAGTGAATTTGCCCCATAGACTCCGTTTTACACAAATAATCCAAATGTAAAAAATGATTCCCTTTTTCTCTGTAATAACAAAAGAGTAGCTTGTACTTTATAAAAACCAAGATATAATTAATCTTGCTATTGCTAGAGTGGCATTACTTCACATGTGCTCCATTAATAACAGCCTTTGGGGCAAATTCACTAAACAACGAGGCGCCTAACGCTAGCGTGAATGCGCCAGCGTATCGAATTTTCGCTAATTCGCCGATTCACTAACGGACGCTGGCGTAAATTCGCTAGTGTTACTTTGCACCGTTACTCCGCACCCTGGCGAATTTGCGCAACGAACGTAACTACGCAAATTCACAGACGCGCAAATTATTCTGAACGCTACCTTTTACGCCAGACTTCCTTCGCCACCTCAGACCAGGCGAAGTCCAATAGAGTAGATAGGGATTGCTTTAAAAAAAGTTAAACATTTTTCTAAGTCCCAAAAAACGCTGGCGTTTTTTCATTTTTTATGGGTGATAGGCTGAAAAAGATCAAATTTTTTTTTGGGGCTCCCCTCCTTCCCCCCTACATTTCCTAACTCATGGCAACTTAACTATACAGTGGGCACATGTGTAGGGCAAAATAAAAAATGTATTTGCTGTTTTGAAGGTTTCCCAGGCTTGTGTAGTGCTGCTACATATACCTCCATTGTAACTTCAATTTAGTGCCATATGCAAATTAACCATCGCTAGCGTAACTTTGCTTGGCGAATTAACGCTAGCGCAACTTCGCAACCTTATGCTTCCCCTGAGCGCAACTTGGGATTTTACTGAATTTGCGTAGCGCTTGCGAAAATACACCTGGCGAAGCGCGGAGAAGCGGACGTTGGCGCAACAACGAATCTTAGTGAATGTCCCACTTAGTATCTCTATTCCTTGGTGTAACTTAACCTGCACTGCACGGGCCACAAATGTGGCTTGTAATTGCCACTTGCCAGCTTTGCATCTACTTGTACTATGTATTGGATTTCCAGTTTGGCTCTAGGTTCCAGAAGCATTTTTGTTCTTAGGCCCCAGGTCTCTATAAATAACCCCTTAGGGTCATTAGGGTCAGCATACGAAAACACCTAGCTTATAATGTAATAAAAGTAAAACTATAGGGCTCATTTACAATCCCCCATGCATTGTGTGAAAAGTGCAAAATTGTAATCAGCCATTCACAACTGCGCTTAGCATTGAGTACAGACTGTTTTAGGTTGTGTTTGTTTCTAAAGGAGTGGTGGGGAGGCACATAGGTGTCCTCCATCCTGACCCCTACCTTGATTCTGAGGTGCAAAGTAGGCACATCAGGACCCCAACTTCATAAAATCGAATCAAAATCTCCCAGGGGGACCCTAAGGGGCCGATTCACTAACTTCGAGTGAAGGATTCGAAGTAAAAAAACTTCGAATTTTGAAGTGTTTTTTGGGCTACTTCGACCATCGAATGGGCTACTTCGACTACGACTTTGACTTCGAATCGAAGGATTGCAATTAAAAATCGTTCGACTATTCGACCATTCGATAATCGAAGTACTGTCTCTTTAAAAAAAACTTCGACCCAGGGGCGCGACCCAGGGGCTCGCCTCAGGCGGCAACGCCGGAGCGGTTTCCAGGGGCGGCAAAAAGCCGCTCCTGCACCTTTACGAGCCGAATTTCCGGTTTTTAAACCACAAATTCGGCTTCACGAATGCGAGAGAGCGCAATTGCGCTCTCCACATTAGTGTTCCTGCCTCCCCTCCTGACAGGTAAGTCGGTGAGGGGGGGCGGCATTGCAGGAGCCGCCTCAGGCGGCCCTAAGGTACGAATCGGCGCTGCTTCGACCCCCCTAGTTCGCCATCTAAAACCTACCGAACTCAATGTTAGCCTATGGGGAAGGTCCCCATAGGCTTTCCTAAGTTTTTTTGATTGAAGGATATTCCTTCGACCGGTGGATTAAAATCCTTCAAATCGTTCGATTCGAAGGATTTAATCGTTCGATCGTACTATCTGTGCTAAATCCTTCGACTTCGATATTCGAAGTCGAAGGATTTTAATTCCTAGTCGAATATCGAGGGTTAATTAACCCTCGATATTCGACCCTTGGTGAATCGGCCCCTATTTGTTCTTGTGCCCAAAATTTGGGTGCCGATTCAGGAAGGGTCGAATATCGAGGGTTAATTAACCCTCGATATTCGACTAGGAACTAAAATCGTTCGACTTCGAATATCGAAGTCGAACGATTTTGCGCAAATCCTGCAATCGATCGATCGAAGGATTTTTCATTCGATCGAACGATTAAATCCTTCGAATCGAACGATTCGAAGGATTTTAATCCAACGATCGAAGGAAAATCCTTCGATCAAAAAATCCCAGGCAAGCCTATGGGGACCTTCCCCATAGGCTAACATTGACTTCGGTAGCTTTTAGCTGCCGAAGTAGGGGGTCGAAGTTTTTCTTAAAGAGACAGTACTTCGACTATCGAATGGTCGAACGATTTTTAGTTCGAATCGTTCGATTTTCGTATTTGAAGGTCGAAGTAGCCCATTCGATGGTCGAAGTAACCCAAAAAAACTTCGAAATTCGAATTTTTTTCAATTCGAACCCTTATTGTGAATGAATATATGTTTAGTGTCATAGTACCACCTGGAGACCCTACCTACCCTACAAAGTTCCGAGGAGAGGAATTCCAGTACAATACTCTACTCCAGTACTCTACCCTTGAGAGGAGTTGGAGTTCTGTACTATGCCCATAACATGTACTAAATAGGTGCAGAAAATACATTTATGCATTAGAATAGGATACATTTTTCCTTTAGTAAGTGCCTTTAAGGTAACTGATCTGACTGGCAAAACTGCAAACTTCTTAATTAACACAGTCTGTCATTTCAATTGTTTCTGTGCATCTGGAACATTCTACTTCTCTCCCAGACAACAATCACTGCCAGAGCTGCTGAGAAGCATAAAGACCAACAAACACTGAACATGAAGAACAAAGAAACCCTGCGCAGGATCATAAAGAAGTGTAATTATACGCTTCATGCCCACAACTCATCTGAAGGGTCAAACGGATAATTACAGAAGACTCAAATACAAGGATAAAACTGCTTCTTTATATTTGAGACAGTGACGATCAGACTTTTGAGAAGTCTAGAACAGGTGATAAGACGTCAATAATGATCTAATTTCCGAATTCCAGGGGGAATAGCGCTTTATGAAAAGATTTGTTTACTTGCTTTGAATTTTTTCGAAGGAGAAAAAGCATTAAAAAGAAAAGATACATTGAAGATTTCTCCTGCACACTTTTAAGTTTGATACACAAAGAAAAGCTGGCTGTTAAAGGAGAAAATACCTTGAAGCACATCGCTTTAAGGAAAAGTGTATGAGAATTACAGTGGTTAGGGAACATTCAAGCAATAATGGCCTCAACTACAGAGATCATTGTAGACTTTTCTCAAAGAGATATCATTGGCCTTCTGACTGGGTATTTTTTTATCTGGGATAAGTCAAACTATCAATAAATAATACTTGCTCCATTTCATCTATGATATTAGTGTTTCTTCAGTCTAAGGTCAATATATGACTTTAGGGAAATGATCAGAGATGTTGCTCAAAACATCAAGGGCATTTTCATCGAGATTGTCTAAAACCCAACCCAGAAGACTCTTTACCCTTGTGGGTAAAATCAGCACAACTGCAACTGCAATTGGGGTCATAGATGACTCCTATTGTCTCAGGTGACCTTAGGTGAAATGTATGAAGTAACCTGTGGGGTTTCCAAAATAGACTTATTGCCTTCTCTGATGATTAGTGCAAAACTGCACCTATCGATAGGGATGTCGCGGACTGTTCGCCCGCGAACTAATTCGCGTGAACATCGGCTGTTCGCGTCCGCCGAATGTTCGCGAACGTCGCGTGACGTTCGCCAATTTGGGTTCACCTTAGCTGGCACTTATTTTTGACCTCTCACCCCAGACCAGCAGATACATGGCAGCCAATCAGGAAGCTCTCCCTCCTGGACCACCCCCACACCCCCTGGACCACTCCCCTTCCATATATAAACTGAAGCCCTGCAGCGTTTTTTCATTCTGCCTGTGTGTGCTTGGAAGAGCTAGTGTAGGGAGAGAGCTGTTTAGTGATTTGAGGGACAGTTGATAGTAAGTTTGCTGGCTAGTAATCTACTTGATACTGCTCTGTATTGTAGGGACAGAACTCTGCAGGGATTTGAGGGACAGTGAGTTTAGGTTAGTTAGCTTTGCTGACTAGTAATCTACCTTCTACTGCAGTGCTCTGTATGTAGCTGCTGTGGGCACTGATCTCTTCTGATCTCATCTGCTGACTGCTGCAATAACAGTAGTCCTTGTAAGGACTGCTTTTATTTTCTTTTTTGTTTTTTTACTTTGCTACTATAAGAGCCCAGTGCTATTAGTCTAGCTGTGTTGGGGAGTGGGACTGGTGTGCTGCTCCTAGTAGTTCAGCACCAACCAGAGTAATTTTTTTTTTTAATATATATATATATTTTTTTATTTTACTTATCTTACTGTTCTTTAACGTGTCCAGTGCTGTTTGCTGTTCTTCATAGTAGTGCACCAATAGTAGTGCACTTGCAGGCATTGTTTGCCCAGTGTGTTCTTCAAACAACTGCCACCTAGCTGTGTGAGCTTTTCACATTCTGTCTAAATATCAATAATAATACCGTCTCCAGAAACACCACCTGAGTGACGTTTTTCAAGCAGCAATAATATATTCCGTATCCACTGCTGTAGTGTATTCGTTGACCTTGCAGGCATTGTTTGCCCAGTGTGTTCTTCAATTTCAATTATGGATCCGCACACACCAATTTTCTGCAGTTTTTCTTTTATTTGTGTTCACCACCAGTATCAACGTTTCGGGGGGTACAACCTCCCTTCGTCAGGATATCCTGAAATTGCTGCTATTGGGAGGCCACGTCAGGCCGAAGGATAACCAGCACCACCAAAGCAGAAAAAGTGAGTAAAACTCCAGGTGTGCGGTGTAACCATTTCAATACAGTGTGTTCTTCAAACAACTGCCACATAGCTGTGTGAGCTTTTTCACATTCTGTCTAAATAACAATAATAATTCCGTGTCCGTAAACATCACCTGAGTGATGTTTTTACAGCAGCAATAATATATTCCGTATCCACTACTGTATACGTTGCCCTTGCAGGCATTGTTTGCCCAGTCTTTAACCAAGTGCCACCTAGCTGTGTGAGCTTTTTCACATTCCGTGTCCAGAAACATCACCTGAGTGACGTAGTGTGATTTCTGCCCTTTACAGCACAAAACGCAGCGCTGTGTCAACAATGTATTTTTCAGATAAATTTTTGCCCTTCATCCCCCTCTGGCATGTTACTGTCCAGGTCGTTGCACCCTTTAAACAACTTTAAAATAATTTTTCTGGCCAGAAATGTCTTTTCTAGCTTTTAAAATTCGCCTTCCCATTGAAGTCTATGGGGTTCGCGAGGTTCGCGAACCGTTCGCATTTTTGGACGCAAGTTCGCGAACATTTTTTCCGCCGTTCGCTACATCCCTACCTATCGATGCTGAGGAACCCTATAGCTTCCACCAACTCAAACTTTTCAGTAGCTCCAGGGTAACCACAGTCGGTGGCTTCAATAGGCGCACCGAATCTTGAAATTTGAACATACAGTCCAGAAATGAAGCACATCTCTACTCCGGATCAATTACACTAGAATTATGGGGAAATTCTGCATCATAGGTAAAAAAAAACCCTGGCGATTAACATCCAAAATTGTCCTCCTTGTCTTCTTCCATTTGATCCACAGTGGACAATGAGCCACATTTGCAACAAGGAATCTTCTGCCCTAGATGCTCTCAGTGAATATCCACTGATATTCTTAATGGCAGGTAATAATTTTTTAAAGGGGTGATGTTCTAATGAACTACAATTAAATTAAGCATCTCAGATAGGTTACTGTGCACACAGAATTATTTCCGAATTAGTTCTATGAAAAACATTAAGCAAAAGGAACACTTACTAAGTTCCTCGACTGTCTCTGTACTTGTCTTTAATACCAATATTTAATCAAGCTTCTGTGGTGTTGCTAAGGGTTTTCATGAATCACAAAGGGTTTTGAAAGAGGTGGTTATGGGCCCTGTAGCTGAAATAATTGCCAAGATATATTCAGGAATAATTAGAAAAAGCCAAAGTTTAGCAATTAGTGTAAACCCTCAGGTATATTTATTTTCTCATTCAAAATTGTCTTGATAAAATGATAAGTATAAGTGATATTGTAAAAGCAAGATCGTCATCATGGCATTTTGAATGTGGGAAAAGAAAGCTCTATAGTAGTAATCAAACATGTATTCTTCTGTGTACATAATGGACCATCCATGTAATGGCTCAATGTTTCTTTCTCAGTTCTCATTTAACTGATAAGCCATGTTGGATTGCTACTTCATCAGTACAATACAGGGTTATGGAAGATAGCTCATAGTACAAGTTGATCCAGGGACTGGTTGAAAGGAACAGGGGAAATCCCGGGCTTTCACTGTGCTATCCTTGTGCTATCCCTAGGCGAACCGGTTCGTCTTGGCACGGCAGAAACCATCTGATTACACCAGCCCAGATACACTGCGCAGGGGTCTTACAAAGAACGACACAGTAGGCACGTGTGTTGCAAAGCAAGTTCCGATTTATTAGGGTTACAGCAGTTGCTTATATAGCCAATATGACGTGTAACAAAGGTATGCCTTAGCCTAAGGGAAAACAAAAAAGTATTATTCTGTGTGTCCACGAAAAGAAACTTTGTAGTGGGGTGTGTTGGTATGCGTGATAAGAATAGATAAGAAACATATTCGCCCAAGGGCATTGGGGGCTGCTCAGGCCAGCTGGGGAGTACGTGCCATATAAGCATGTTTTGCACAAAGAAGTTTGAGCAAGGACAGAAGTTTCAGGGATAGAAGTTAACCCTTTCAGTTCCCCCCTTTCAATCCCCCCTTTAGTCACGCAAGTGACTACACATGAGCAGCATGAATAAGTTTGAGTTGTGAACCTTCTGAAGAAGCAATAAGTGAAGAAATCAACTTCCTAATGTAAGGGATTACACAGCAGAAAATAAATGAAATAAAAATCAAAACAGTCAATAAGGTAACACTGATCTGGGCTAAGACCTTTTGCCAACCTGTCATCCATCCAAAATATTCATCCCATGGATGTGTGATACCAGAATTTTTCTTTAACTTAATGAACAGATCAATTACTTAGCCGTTTGGACCAGTATTATCGGGGATATATGTGCAACAGGTGCTTGTGTTGGCAAGCATTTTACAGACAACCCTCTTTTTCAGTCAGTATCATGCCAAGTGCTACTCTTTTTTAAAAGTTGGTTCCAGGGAGTGTTTTGGTAGGAATTCTTTGACTAACACCCAATCACCAGGAAATAGGGAGTACCATTGTGTGTGTGTGCTTCAAGGTCAGAACACATTGTTACAGGAATACAAAATATAACAGAATAGTGATAAGAACCTTCTCGACAGATGTTACACATAACCTTGAACAGTTTCTAGAAGGGCCTCATGGGCACTTAGAAACTGTTCACTCCATTAAGGGGGCCAAGCAGGGCCTGCAAGACTTTTCCTCTACAACAACCTTATAAATGCTATGCATACAAGCTATATGAGAATACATCTGGTATATAATGTTCATACACTGTGGTGGTTCATGGAAGTCATTTCAGACTTTTAGCGTTCTTAGGATAGAACAGAAGAGGCCTAGAAGAATTTGCCGTTAGAAAAGAGTGAGAAAATAAGGAGGTACAGCAAGAACTACAGCAACAAATGATGATTAGCTGAACTGTTGATACAAAGGCCATCGGAACATAAGTGTACCAACTTACCAATATCCTTGGCCGGCACCGTTTTATGAAAATACACTACTGGTGCTTCACAGAATCCTGAGATGGCCATTGGAATAAGTGTAGTGTTATACTGGAGAAGTGTCAAATTACCTCAAGGACTGTTAACTATGTCCTGACAGGATAGAGATTCTACTATGTATGTCATACTGTGAGCTAAAGGAGAATGTGTACATATCCAACAATCAGTAATAGTGTTGATGCTTCTATAACAAGCATTTTAACAAGAGCATTATCATTAGGCTCAAACAGTTATGCATATAAGTCTCTATGAACAAATTTAACCTGATCTGGTGATGAAACATTAACCTCAGATGCTGGTGAGGCTGTTGTTGTGTTGACTTGGGACCTGTCATTAACAGCAGGCTTTATAAGTGCTATAATCAGCACGGCAATGAAGATACGTATGTGCAGCAGGAAGACACAGATTCGGACCAAACATCTGGCCCACAAAGACATGATTCTGCTGGAGATCTTCACCCGATGGGGACCTACATCTTTTGGTCCCTGGGACTTAGGTGGTGGAAGGAAAGAGGCATTATTATGTCCTACAATTCCCCCCACTTACACAACAGGTGGAAGTTGAAGTATTCTTACTGCGAGATGCGTGGATCCCATTCGGTCTCCCTTCAACCTTTACAGCTGTTTCTGTGGCGAGGAGTACCTGGAATGGTTATTTTCAGCGAGGTTGAAGATCTTTGGCACTGCGTCTCTTTATGAGGACCCACTCTTCTGGAATGAGAACATGTGGTTCCAGAACATCCGCTGGATCTGGTAATGAAGAATAAACTCGAGAACACAATTTGGTCAGTTCCTTAGGTAACTTAGTAACATATTCATTCATTCTTCCATAGTTCATGCAAAGAAGATGAGTAGAAGGAAAGTACTGAGTCATGCGTGCTTGTCTCCCAAACAATATTTCATATGGGGAGAGTATAGTTAGCCTTTGGGGAGTGTGTGTGACAGACATAAGCATTATATCAAGGGCATCTGGCCACGCAAGTTTAGTCTCTGCACATACTTTAATTAGCCTGCTGACTTTCTACTTTCCCACTAGCTTGGGAATGATATGGTGTGTAACATTTGATGAATCCCAATGGCTTCTGGCCAACCAGAGAATTAGTCAACACAAACAAATACATATTCATAGGTAAACATTTAAGTATCTGTATGGAATCTATCTGCAATATCTGAAATGGATACATTGCTTTAGGCCGGTGTTTGATAGGTGTTCTAATAGTCTTACCTAGATTATATTGCCCACAAATAAAACATAATTATACATATTTGGCTGCAATAGATGAGAACCCGGGGCAAACCACATTCCTGACACTACATCACAAATCCCCCTTTAAAAGTGTGGGTGAGATCATGTGAGGCAGCAACCAAATATGGTAACAGAGCACGGGGTGCAACAGGGCAATCACCTAAATGCCAAACAAAAAACATCAACATCCGGAGTATGTGTACATCTGGCTTTAAGCCAATGTTCCTTCTCCTCAGGTTCCATTTGGTCCTGAAGGGCTGATAAAACAGCACTAGAGGGAACAGGTAGAGTTGGTTCTTTTACAACACATGCTTTAAACATTTTATAATACAATGCTGCCTGCTTTGCAGCTACATCAGCATAGGCATTATCTTGTGCTACACGGTCAGAGGACCCAGTGTGGGCTTAGTACTTAATGACTGCAACCTGCTTTGGTAGTCGGTTTTGGCACTACCGGATGCAATAACAACTTTGTTAACTGCTCTGAGATCCTGAACAAAACGCCACTCATTCTTGCAGGGATTTTTAATTGGCAAGATGAGCATATTTACAGGGCTAATCCTATGAATTAACACTCCCTTATCAAGTAACCCTTGAATGACTGGGCAAATCCCCTATACTGGACAGTGGGTACTGTGAGATTTTGGGCTGGGGGCCCTTAGGTCTAAAATACTTTAATTAGGAGGTCTGGATGGTGATTAGAAGTGTTTGGAAATACTGGTACCGGGGCTGCCTCACACCTTCAATCCGGATTTATGAGGGATGCATTGGGATGTGAAGGGGCTGCATCTCCTGCAGGGAAAGGGCTGTCTTTGGGGATATGCACTTATATGCATAATGTCCTTGATTATTACAATTAACACAAACGACTGTCTTTTTGTTACGGTTATCTGACCTGTACTGCTGGCTGTTAGTTTTGGGAATTATCCTGGAAGTTGTTAGACTGTTGCTGACCTAGTAACACCTGCTGGGGCTTAAGACAGGAGTTCTCAACTTGTGGCAATGGCCATTATCTTTTCTTACTTCTTATGCTTCAAGGCAAGACTATGTATGCTGAGGTTACTGTGAGGATCATTTAGTAATCCTGACACAAAGGAAATAGCATACTGGACAGCAGACCCTTGGGCATCTTGGTTAAATTTGAAAACTATTTCCCAAGAAGCTTCTGAAAGAGAAAAAAAAATGGTGGTCAACAGGGTTAGTATCTCAATTCATTTTGGCTAACAGACATTGGTAATCCCCTGGACCACACACGTTTAAGTACAAATAATATATTGTTCTAATTAGGCTTATGAGCACCATGGACAAACAAGAGTTCCTGCAAATTTGTGTGGATTAGTGTGGGGCTGTGGAACATCTTGAAAAGTCCTTCTAAGATCTGTGTGTTTTTAATCAGACACGCTTCTGCAGCATCCCCCGTCACCCCCCTTTTTCTCTACTTTGTATTGTACGGGTGGGGTAGAGCGTAGCTGCGGGGCTGGGGAAAGCCTGCTCTTCTGTATCTGAGCTATTACTGTCAGAGAACTTATCTCTCAGCTGTTTGCTTTACATTAATATTGTTCCTTATTTCACTTTCTCTTATCTTTTACACATTCCCAAACAATCTTTACTGAAACATACATTATTTGTTACTCTTCATTAGAGGAAAATATAGAAGAGGAATATTAGGATAGCAGCTTTCTATCTTTTCACGTAGTGTAGTGTTGGATGAGACTTGCAGTTCTTTCTAGCGAATACTGCTTATGTGTTTTCTAGACCCTATTACTCCCTATTCCAGGCTAATTACCTATTTCCTGGATTCATAAATCTGATTTAGAAAAGACAGCCTGCCTCTGGATCAAATCCAGAGTTTATGTCTCTAGTAAGAACAAAAGTAAAAGGAATAAAAGTGGCAGTACAAAGATAGGAGGCAATCCACAATTGTGGTCACAGACAGTTAGCAGTAGAATTAATTGGTAACACAACTATACCAACATACAATACCCAACACTTAGACGGCAAAACAACAAAACATATGCATACATGCCTTACATATATATATATATATATAGCTTGTAATCACTTATAACAAAGTGTGTGACTTGTGATCACTACCAAAAGAAGTTCCCTGTTGGTAAGCAACAAGTGGCTTACCTGCCGGCTTTGGGAAATTCTGTTGACAGAATCACTGCCCTCACGTAGCAATTTCCATCACCATATATATATGATTAGTACAACTTACAAATAGCAGCAACACCAACAGGATGTATTAGTAACAGTTATCAATATACAAACAAACAATTATGTGTCCCTGGATGGCATATACACACACGCACGGCGAAAGAATGATAGATTTTTTAAGTAAGAAGTTACACGTCAAGAAAATTGAATACAATGTGACATAAAGGGGGATACATACACGTACAAAGACAAAACGAGACAATATTGTATATGGAGAGGTGAATCAGTCAGTAAGAAAAGGTTTCTGCGTGCAACCTAAATATCCCTATCTCACTGTACTAACAGTATCGACCGTTACATGAGGCGAACCTTTGCAAAACAGCCTCAGTCTCGACCATCACAGGAGGCGAACCTTTGCAAAACAGCCTCGCGAGACAATTAACAACTAGCCTCAAAAACCGCCATACACGAGGCAAAACCTATTTTTATTCTTTTCGTTTTTATGGTTTTTTTTATTTTTTATATATATATATATATATAACAACCAGCCTCAAACCGCCATACAAGAGGCCAAAACCTATTTTTATTCTTTTTTGTTGTTATATTTTATTTTTTATATATATAACAACCAGCCTCAAACCGCCATACCAGAGGCCAAAACCTATTTTTATTCTTTTTTGTTGTTATATTGTTTCCTTTTTTTTTTTTTTTTTTTTTATATATATCAAGAAATCGGTTATTGGAAAGAGCCAAAGGTAAGAGAAAAAAACCGTCAGTTCAGACAGCAATTCTACTTACCTCCGGATATCCAACCGATCCCACTTCTTGACACCAGCTGAAAGGAACAGGGGAAATCCCGGGCTTTCACTGTGCTATCCTTGTGCTATCCCTAGGCGAACCGGTTCGTCTTGGCACGGCAGAAACCATCTGATTACACCAGCCCAGATACACTGCGCAGGGGTCTTACAAAGAACGACACAGTAGGCACGTGTGTTGCAAAGCAAGTTCCGATTTATTAGGGTTACAGCAGTTGCTTATATAGCCAATATGACGTGTAACAAAGGTATGCCTTAGCCTAAGGGAAAACAAAAAAGTATTATTCTGTGTGTCCACGAAAAGAAACTTTGTAGTGGGGTGTGTTGGTATGCGTGATAAGAATAGATAAGAAACATATTCGCCCAAGGGCATTGGGGGCTGCTCAGGCCAGCTGGGGAGTACGTGCCATATAAGCATGTTTTGCACAAAGAAGTTTGAGCAAGGACAGAAGTTTCAGGGATAGAAGTTAACCCTTTCAGTTCCCCCCTTTCACTGGTCAGAAAGGATTTTTTTCCCCCTTTGAGGCAAATCGGAGAGGCTTCAGTTGGCGTTTTTTTTTTGCCTTCCTCTGGATCAACTAGCAGTTAAACAGGTTAAAAAATGTTAAAAGGTTGAACTTGATGGATGTGTGTCTTTTTTCAACCTAACTTACTATGTTACTGCTTAGTTGATGAGCACTGCCTGTAATGAATCAGAAGAGCTTCTCTCCTTCAGCATCATCTATAATAAATGAATACAGATTCTTCATCCTACCCCCCTGTATTAATGAAAGAGCGCAGCTTCTTTCTCTGCCTCTGCATTCACATAACAGTGATCCTCTCTCCCAACACATTTTAGTCGTGAATCAGGTCCTGTTCTCTCTTGTGCACCTTCAGTAAAATAGATAAGGACATATTCTGCCCCCCTTACGGCAGGACTACATGAATGATATCGGCGCGATCCGACGAGCTGCTACAATACGCCTGCGCAGCGCCGATCCGCGCCTTTATGCCGCCTGAGGCGGCCTTCCATTGCCGCCCCGACCCCTCCTCACGGCGCTCACATTTTCTGCGCAGGAGGGGGTCGGGGCGGTGCACGACGCTAGTGCAGAGAGTGCAATTGCGCTCTCTGCACTAGAAGAGCCGAATTTCCGGGTTGAAAACCGGAAATTCAGCTCTTAGTTACCAGGAGCAGCATTTTTGCCGCCCCTGGTAACCAGGGGGCGCTGCCGCCTGAGGCGAGTGTCTCAACTCGCCTCATTGGTGGAGCGCGCCTGCGCTAAGTAGCATTCGACAGAAATAAAGTAAGAGATAGAAATGTTGGATGTAGTCTCAGCGTTGATCCGATGCGACACGACTGTCGGATGCAGATGCAGTCGTGTCTCGTCGGATCGCGACGAAAACATCCATGTAGTCCTACCCTTACACTGAACAAAACTGATCTAAAATTGCTACTGCCCCCAGCATCCTATAATTATGGATCAGCAAAGATTGTCTCCCACTGAACCTTGCAATAACAGATCAAAAGAATGTAATATATCCTTTGAGAAGCATTCCCTGAATATTGAATCATAAGAGCTGTACTGATATAAGGCCCTCTCTAGAAGGAATATTCAGTACTTGGACCATTTTTGGGAACCTTTTCTATGTACAAAAGAGTTTATATCAAAAGATATAGGTCCCAAGGCTTTCAAATAGTTAAAACAAAAATATTTATTTAAGTTACATTAAAAAAGCGATACATACTGACCCCACATGGTCCACCTTACGCGTTTCATACCCTCCGGCACTTAATCATAGGTGTCTCTGTTAACTTCAACTAGTATTTGTACCCTGTTAATCCCTCCCATTATAGGAAAACTATACCCCCAAAATGAATAGTTAAGCAACAGATAGTTTACATCAAATTGAATAACATATTAAAGAATCTTACCAAACTGGAATATATATTTACATAAATATTGCCCTTTTACATCTCTTGCCTTGAACCACCATTTCGTGACTCTATCTGTGCTGCCTCAGAGATCACCTGACCAGAAATACTACAACACTAACTGTAACAGGAAGAAGTGAGGAAGCAAAAGGCAGAACTCTGTCTGTTAATTGGCTCATGTGACCTTACATGTGGTTTGTATGTGTGCACAGTGAATCCTACGATCTCAGGGGGCGGCCCTTATTTTTTAAAATGGCAATTTTCTATTTATGATTACCCAATGGCACATACTACTAAAAAAGTATATTATTATGATAATGGTTCATTTACATGAAGCAGGGTTTTACACATGAGCTGTTTTACTCAGTATCTTTTAATAGAGACCTACATTGTTTCGGGGGTATAGTTTAAAAACAATCGACATTCAATGGGGATTAACCCTATATTCTCAATATCTTCCTATTGCTTCCATTGTGGGGCATATGTATCTTAATCCATGTATCTTCAGTGGTAATTGAAAGTAACAAATTCAGCTGTTGACGCACTTAGTTAAATCCATGTGAAATATAATATAAATAAGTCTAAAATTAGTACAAACATTGGTTACTTTGCAAACATATATTAGCTATAGAAACCGTCGATATGTTTATCAAAAGAGTTTTCTTTTAATGTTATAACTGATAATTGCAACAAGTCTACATATTTAGCTAGTTCAAATATAGCAAGTGACGTCAAATTCATAGTTAAGTCCTAAGGGTAAGCGTGTTCCTAAATGAAAAATCCAATAGATCTCTCTCCTCTCCAGTAGTCTAAGCTGGTCCCCTCCTCTTAAGGTGGCCATACACGGGCAGATAAAGCTGCCGATATCGGTCGTTTGGATCGGGGCTTCCGACGGGTCTTCCCGATCGATATTTGGCCACGATATCGATCGGGAAGGTTGGATTTTTAACCGACCGACCCGTCGGAGCCCCTTGTCGCATCGTAATTCGATCGTTCGGCCGTACGGCCGAACGTTCGAATTACCCCCGATATAGCAATGGCATATCGGGGAAAGATCCGCTCATTTGGCGATGTCGCCAAACGAGCAGATCTTTGAGTCTATGGCCACCTTAACTCCCAGTCTTACTCTCTCTATCCCTTGAATGGAGAAATGATTTATATCTCCCCCATTGCATATTACAAAGTGTCTAGTAATATTACTTTTTTCTGCTGTTCGAGGATTTTTTTATCTGACTAATATGCTCCCTTGCTCTTTCCTTAAGTTTTCTCGTTGTGCAGCCAATATACTGTTTCCTGCACTTCAAGCACGTGATCAGGTAGATCACAAAAGTGGTGTTACAGTTAATATCAAACTGTCTCCCTGTCACTGTCGACCTAAATTTCTTGGATACAACCTTTTCTATGGCTAGGATGTGTCCTCTATTATTAAGTTTTCCATAGGGTGAATTTTGTGACTATCCAGCTGTCACTGAACCATTACTACCATTGTGAATCTATACTATCTAGCTTCCCCCCCAACTATTAGCCCCTGAGGGAGGGCCCTGCCAACAAAAAATGGGGCACCAAAAACGTGTCTGCACAAATATGGCCCATGTCCTGTTCCACTCGTTTACACCGAATGATTAGTGATGGGCGAATTTATTCGCCAGGCGCGAATTTGCGGCGAATTTGCGCGATTCGCGGCCAGCGAATAAATTCGCGAATCACCCGCGAAAATTCGCAGAAAAAATTCGCCGGCGTCAAAATTTTTTTTTTGAAAAAACGGACGCCGGCGTCGAAAACGGGCGCCGGCGTTGAAAAAACGGGCGCCGGCGTTGAAAACGGGCGCCGGCGTCGAAAACGAGACGCCGGCGCAGTTTCGCGAATTTTTCGCCATTTCGCGAATTTTTCGGCGAAGCGAAACGGCGCAAATTCGCCCATCACTACGAATGATGTCAAAACATTGCCGACTCACTCCTCCATAAGACCCACCTCCATTGCAACCCAAGAATTGCATATCACATCTGGTGGGGCTCTCTCTGCTTTGGGGCCCCTGAATGCAGTACCAGTAGTACCCCCAAAATTGTCACTGAACTGCAGAACCCAGCAACGTAATGACAGTTAAGGGTTATCAGGAGATGCTGGGAGTCATAGTCCAACATAAGCTGGAGGCATAGCTGACATTCCTGCTTTATATAATTCTATGCCCACCCTCAAAAGAAGACTCAGATCTTCCTGCTTGCTTAGAGAAATGTATTCTATAACTCAGGTCCTACGGGGAAGGAATGAATATTAAAATGTGCTAGTAAACAACTTCATTTTCTCACTATATATTGAGTTTATTTACGCAGCTTTTGTCATATTTTACATGCAAAATAATTCCATTCATTTTCACACGACAACACTTCTTATGCCCGCATCTCATTTTTATTTTATTGATTGGATTGTGCTCTGTGAGCTCTTTTCTGCTATTATGCTGGCTCTATTTAAACAAACTGGAATGTATTAGTATTGCTTTTAATGAGATGAAAATTGGTTTGTTTACTTTGCAGTAATATGAGCAAATCCACTGTAATTATGGGCTGATTCAGATAAAAGCCTTGAAAACCATATTGCATTATGAAGATCAACCTGCTCCATACATATGACCTAGTGCGGTTGGTTACCTCTATGATGGAGTGGCTGGTGAACTGCTGAAGCCACCAACAATAGAGCAAATTCAAAAATGTTTGTAAATTCTAATTGAGCTGGCTTCACTTTTATTCATTAGAATTCCTGTTCTGCATTGATGAACTGTAGCACAAGTGTAGCACACCCATAGGTGGGCCTGAGATATGTGTAAATAGTGTGAATTACTGCCATTGTATCCCGGGGCACGCTTAGGCTAAGGGCAACTCCCTGCAACTCCCAGTGAGGTGTGATATTACTTTGCTGCTCCTCAGTCCAGCAGATCACTGTTTGTGTCGGGACACTGACCAACCTGATTGGGATAACTTGCTGTCTTGCTGCTTCTTCAACAATGAACTTGTTTGCTGAACATAAGCAGCAGATCTAATCCACAGCAATCGGGCAGTAAAATCAAGTATATTCAACACAATCATTGGAAACCTTCACACTTTGAGATACTGCAAATAGGCCCTTCTTAGTGGCTAGTACAGCCTGGCTTAGTCATTCCTCACCAGCCCTAGGGATCCCACAGGTTATCTTGTTCCATGGTGCTTTCTTTGCTCCTGAGTTCACCCACTCGTGTCCCTATCTGGTGGCTTGACAACCACAAGGGTGCTAACCACAACTACTCTCCTTGTTGGAGCCAAGTAGCTGCTCACTAGCTAAACTGCTACTAATTTTCAGTCCTACCTAGACTATAATACAAAATCCTATCACTAAATAGAACTGTCCCCACCTCAGGCCTGTCATCTGCTCAGACCCAGTCCAGTATCCACCTCCCCACAAGGTGGGATCCAGGAAAAGAGCCCTGAGCTCTCCCTTTTATACAAAATTATAGTATTGCCTACTGGGCAAACCTTGAACTAGATCAAATTACTGTTAACTCTAGGAAAGATCAAATAGCTGTCTAGGGTGAAACCACAGGTAAATGACTAAGTTAAAGGAACAGTAACACCAAAAACGTCAAGGATATTAAAGGGATACTGTCATGGGAAAAAACTTTTTTTTCAAAATGAATCAGTTAATAGTGCTGCTCCAGAATTCTGTGCTGAAATCTATTTCTCAAAAGAGCAAACAGATTTTATATTCAATTTTGAAATCTTACATGGGGCTAGACATATTGTTAATGTCCCAGCTGCCCCCAGTCATGTGACTTGTGCTCTGATAAACTTCAATCACTCTTTACTGCTGTACTGCAAGTTGGAGTGATATCACCCCCTCCCTTTACCCCCCCCAGCAGCCAAACAAAAGAACAATGGGAAGGTAACCAGATAACAGCTCCCTAACAGAAGACAACACTCAATAGTAAAAACCCATGTCTCACTGAGACACATTCAGTTACATTGAGAAGGAAAAACAGCAGCCTGCCAGAAAGCATTTCTCTCCTAATGTGCAGGTACGAGTCACATGACCAGGGGCAGCTGGGAAATTGACAAAATGTATAGCCCCATGTCAGATTTCAAAATTGAATATAAAAAAATCTGTTTGCTCTTTTGAGAAATTGATTTCAGTGCATAATTCTGCTGGAGTAGCACTATTAACTGATGTGTTTTGAAAAAAAACATGTTTTCCGATGACAGTATCCCTTTAAAGTAAGAAAATATAATGTACTGATTGCACTGCACTTTTACAACTGGTGTGTTTGCTGCAGAAACCCTACTACAGTTTATACAAATAAGCTGCTGTGTAGCCATGGGGGCAGCTATTTAAGCACAGGATACACAGTAGATAACAGATAAGCACTGTAGTATACAAGGAAATTCTTCAGAATGTATGTTGTCTATCCTGTGCTTGGATGACTGCCCCCATGGCTACAAAGCAGCTTGTTTATATAAACTATAGTAGTACTTATCTGTTATCTACTGTGTATCCTGTGCTTGAATGACTGCCCCCATGGCTACACAGCAGCTTGTTTATATAAACTATAGTAGTACTTATCTGTTATCTACTGTGTATCCTGTGCTTGAATGGCTGCCCCCATGGCTACACAGCAGCTTGTTTACATAAACTATAGTAGTACTTATCTGTTATCGACTGTGTATCCTGTGCTTGGATGGCTGCCCCCATGGCTACACAGCAGCTTGTTTATATAAACTATAGTTGTGTTTCTGAAGTAAACACACCTGTCTTACCAGTGCAGGGCAACGGTACAGGATATTGTCATTCCTTTAAAACACTTTTTTTGGTGTTACGGTTCCTTTAACCCTCAGGGTCTCTAAACAAGAGTGACCTCACCTCAGCCTGTATACATTAAATTCTAAGCATATATTAGGATAATCACACAAGAGAATATTTGGGGATTCTTGTCGCCTGAATATTTTTAGTAGCTTAGAAGGCATGACTTAAACTCCCAAAGTTGCCACCACAATGAAAACTAATGTTTACAAGTGACAATTGCCTGACAATGATCTTTGGAGCACCAGCTTATGGCCAGGGCACCCACAGAAGGTCAAACTTCTTAGCTCATGAAATGGGTACAAAAATTAAAAAAAAAAAACTGGAATATCACAGCCTTATTTCTATGTCAACAGATATATACACCTCAAATTTCACCATTAAAGGATGTTCAAGTTGGGCTTTCAAATGTATCTAGGAGAGCAAATGGCCATTCTCTTGATTCCTTACCCTAATTGGCCTTCAGGCTGAGAAAGGGGAGCCCTTCTGTTCACAGGCCATTACTGTAGGTTTTCTTTGCAAATAGGGGTTTTGAGACAAACTTTCTGTCCCAGATTTGTTGTTAATATAAAGGTTCTGGAGTTATGGTCACAGTTTGTGCTTGTGCTATGTTAGATGCAATGTTTGTTCCAGTTGAGCTGGCTTCATGTTTAATAATCAAAATCGAATACTGTGCACACACAACTATTCTAAAGCCTACAAACTGACCAGTTCTTTCCCTAGCATTGTGTCTAAGCTTTTGTGGATAAGCTCTAGTTAAAGCTCTTTCAAGAAAATGGAAGTCTTTGAAGGAAGTGTGATGTTCCCCCTTAGTAACGCTGTGGACCTGTCAGGGGGTCTATAGGCTCCCAGCGGGAGTGGTCAGGACAAAGGAGGAAGCTGTAGGGATTAAAGTCCAAAATTGCAGTACAAAAGGGTTCAGGCAAAATTGTGATCAAAGTCCAGGCAAGAGTTCAAAGGCAGGCAGAATAATATCTAGGGCAAGGTCCAGGCAGGGTCAGAAGTCCAGGAAATAGTTTGGCAAGAATTATCAGACACCCAGGAATGTTCAAGACAAACGCTATAAACGGGCATTGAACCCGTAGAGATAATCGGACTGCCACCGGATTAATTATCTCTGAGATGGAGAAAGGACCGACAAACCTTGGACCCTATTTGGGAGACAGAACCTTTAAATGAAGGTTCCTAGTGGACAACCACACCTTGTCTCCAACTTTGTACGGAGGAGTGGAACTGCGATCAGTGAAAGTCTTATGCAACAGAGCACTCTTCTCCAAGTTCGCCTTGGTCGCAGCCCAAATAGCAGACATATGGGCTGCGTGATCATCTGCGGCGGGGACATCCGACAAGCAGAAGTCTTGAGGGAAGGCTTGAGGATGTTGTCCATCTACAGACATAAAAGGAGACCTCTCAGTGGAAGTATGACAAGCATTATTATGAGCGAATTTCGCCCAAGGGAGAAGATCAGACCAATCATCTTGACAGAGGGAAATATGGTTCCTCAAGAATTGTTCCAGCGCTTGATTCACCAGCTCTGCTGCTCCATTGGTTTGGGGATGGTAGGCAGAAGAGAATTGGAGAGTGATACCCACATCCTTGCATAAGGAACGCCAGAATCTAGTTGTGAATTGCGAACCTCTGTCAGAGACTATCTCCGCCGGGAAGCCATGCAGAGGAATGATAAATTGGATGAACAATTGGGAGAGTTCCACTGCAGAGGGAAGTTTTCTCAGAGGGATGGAGTGTGCCATCTTACTGAAGCGATCTATAACTACCCAAATGACAGTGTTCCCTCTTAAGGGTGGTAGCTCTACAATGAAATCCATCGCTAGGTGAGTCCAAGGACAAGAAGGAGTGGGTAGAGGTTGTAATAGACCACTGGGGCGAGAATGACTAGACTTGGACATGGCACAAACCGTACAGGCAGCCTACTTAGAGCAATGGGTCTGTTGCAGGATGGGCAGGCAAAGCTCCAATGGAACAAATGCAATCCCAATAGGTGTATTAGCAAGAGTGGAAGACTGACCAGACAAATTGAGGAAAAAGAGAAGCAATAATTCTAGTGAGGGGAATAATAGGATCTTGCCTTTTCTGGAGACAATGCACCAGAGTGAAACTTCAGGATAGTGCATCCGCTTTCCGAATTTTGGAACCAGGTCGCTAGGTTAACACGAAGTTAAAGCAGGAAAAGAAGAGGGACCACCTTGCGTCAGGGATTTAGTCTCTTGAGAGTTTGTATGAATTCTAAGTTCTTATGGTCAGTGTAGATAGTGACTGGGATCGAAGTTCCCTCTAACAGGTGGCGCCACTCCTCGAGAGCGAGTTCCCCACATCATAGTTCTGCTCAGCAGCGGATCATTTCTTGGAAAAGTAATCACAAGGATGTAATTTCCCATCAGTAGAGTGCCTTTGGGAAATTATAGCTCCTGCTCCGACCTCAGAAGCATTGACTTCAATGAAGAAGGGTAGTTGAGGATCAGGGTGATGGAGAACTGAGGCAGAGGTGAAAGCATCCTTCAGGGATTGGAAGGCTTCCAATGCAGGAGGCCAGGAATTAGGTTAACGGATAAGAGCAAGGATGGAAACAATACGAGAGGAGAACCCCTTGATGAATTGTCGGTAATAGTTCGCAAACCCGATGACTTTGGATCGCTTTGGTGCTCAATGGAAGGGGCCACTTCTGGATCGCAGGAACTTTGGTGAAGTCCATCTCAAAACCTTCTGGGAAGATGATGTATCTGAGAAAGTTATCAGTTTAGCATATGTACAATGGTGAAACGGTTAAGGCAAGCCGTTGAAGTTCTTGTTTTACTCTTTTAACTAAAATAATAAAAACCTTTTATAAAGAGGGTAGCTACTGTATATTATGGTGTTGGGAAGAAAGTTCATAAAATCCTAACCGTATATATTTCATAGTTCCCTTAAAACTGTTATACTTTTATTTCTAAACATCTGCTTATGTTAATATGAGACCTAAAACTGTAGAAACCAGAGAACCAACATCATAAAACAACCCAGTGCTCCGAGAGCTTTATTGGGATGTAAACTCAAGAAAAAAAAAAAATTGCAACTGATGAAAAAAGTCAAATGTTAGAACATTCTAAAACTAGTTGAGCACAAGTACTGATTTAATTGTCAATTCCCAACAGATATGTTTTACGTATTCTGTATTCCAGAGGTTTGCTGCTCAACAACAGAACTTGCCATTAGTTTAAGCACTTCTTTACCCTGGGATTAATAAACACTGAGTTTTAAAAATACGCTTTCACACAATGGAATTCCATGGGTACCCTACAGAGACCCATCTATAATTAGTGTGAATCCACACAATCTCACACTGCGGAGCACTAAGAATCAACACGAAGAGGTTATATTTCAAAATCCATTTTTTCTGATTTAATTTAAAAAAGTCTGACCAAACTAGAATCCACGATTTGACCTTATTTATTATTTTAAAAAAAAGCTTGATTTAATCGGATCAGGGAAAAACTCGATAAAATCGTGCGAAACTCTGAATCGTACAAATAGAGTTTTTTTTCAAGAATCACTTGATTTTTTCTGGCTTTTTCCCAAAAAGCACAAATTTTTCTGATTTTTGCCCAAAAAGCCTTTAATAGTCAGATTTTCTGGCTAATTCCAGGGCAGACCACAGAAACTGCCAAATAGGATAGGAACCTCTACCATTGACTTACATACAACCTCATTGGGTCTAAGATGACGGATTTTAGGATTCTGAATTTTTGCAGCCTCTGGGTATAATAAATCTAGAAAAATGTGAGTTGCCTAGCAAATAAAATCTCACGTTGTAATTAAAATTACATAGATGTACAGGGAAAGAATAGAATCTGCAGCAGAATCCTTAATTGCTGAAAAGGAAAATAGAAATCCATTTAAGGGAAAAAAAGAGTCACCGTCCCTGAAGGGTTCATATTTGCTTATGGAGTATGGTGACATGGCAGCTTATAATGGAATGTGTTTTTTTATGCTTATGCTTTGTTATTGAGTGTTAGGTAAGGGAATAAAAAAGCTGTGTTAATTATGAACAACTTTCATACCTATCATATGATATTATACATATATATAGCAAAAGTGGTAATACCTAGTGATGAGCGCATTTGTCCTGCTTTGCCGAAAAATTTGCGAATTTCCTGCAAAATGCGCGAAACAGCGAAAAATTCACGAAACACAAACTTTGACGCCCGTGTCAATTCTAACAATGAATTTTCTCGGCTGTTTCGCAAATTTATTTGCCAAAAAAATTTGCAAATTTACCCTCAAAATTGTGTGAAAGTTGAATTTTGACGCCTGGGCGTCCGAATAATGTTCACGCACAATGGTTTTGATGCAAACGACTTTTCCGTCTAAAATTTTTCGGGACACTTTCTCGCCGGCGGTGAAACTTGGAAATTCGCCACAAATTCGCACCTGGTGAATTTATTCGTCCATCACTACTAATACCTACTTCAAAGGTTTGGAGGTAGAGATTAGTTATGTGCGGGGCGGCCCGAAACCAGCGGGACCCGCATGTTTTCCTATGCAACTTTTCCTATGTCAGCTATGCAATTCATGGTGCTAAACACTTATCGCTAGGGATGCACCGAATCCACTATTTTGGATTCGGCCGAACCCCCGAATCCTTCGTGAAAGATTCGGCCGAATACCGAACCGAATCCGAACCCTAATTTGCATATGTTAATTAGGGGTGGGAAGGGGAAAACATTTTTTACTTCCTTGTTTTCTGACAAAAAGTCGCTCGTTTTCCCTTCCGCCCCTAATTTGCATATGCAAATTAGGATTCGGATTCGGTTCGGCTGGGCAGAAGGATTCGGCCAAATCCGAATCCTGCTGAAAAAGGCCGAATCCTGGCCGAATCCCGAACCGAATCCTGGATTCGGTGCATCCCTACTTATCGCATTAATCAAAACTTCTTTCCATTACCTATCTTTTAGCTAACTAATGACCCATTGAAAGTAGCGGCAACACTTACTTTTCGCAAATTCAATTCAACCTGAAGACACTTATTGCATCAAATCTTTTATGAATCTTTTTAAAATCTTTTACAAATCTTTTTTTAAAAAATGCTCCCCGCCAGCGCTAGGCTATCCGCAGCGGGAGGGAGCTCCCTGTACGAGCAGCCATGTCCGGTCATACGCATAATGAGCAATTCGGGGCAGCTTTTCATTATGCGCATGCAAGTGACCGGACATGGAGTGTAGCCTAGCGCTGGTGGGGGGCTTTTTTTAAAAAAAAAAAAAACTATTGTTATCCCCAACCAGAATGCGGGCTCTATTACCTGCACCTTCCGTTGGGGATAACATTTTTACCCAAAAGCTGCCCTTTAAGCTATCAAGACAAACCTTCACAAAGATATTGATGTGATTAAAATATTTGAATATCTTATATGTTAACTGAAACATGTCCACACAAATCCTAAAACACTTGTCATTACAAATCAATCATTTTCAACGGATCCTACTAATCTACCATGTAAACCATTTAATCGTGTCCGATTGTTTGCATGTTAACCCTTCATCTTTGCAAGTTGAATGTGCTCAGCTCAGTTTCAATATTGTTTTTCAGACCCAGATCTGAAAGTGTTAATGGAAAATTTGGCCAGGCCAAACAAGACTATAAAAACCCTTCACTCATTGGCTTCTTGCCTGTGCAATATGGAGCATTTTGGGACTCCCATGTGGATCAGATGTGCCAGGAACACTGAGAAAACAACTAAGAAGAGCAAGAATACTTGCTTAAAGGGATCCTGTCATCGGAAAATGTGGCATGTGGCAGTTTTCAGTCATCAGAATCTCTTGTAAGTGTCATGTCTCAATCCACTTTCTCTCGGTCACTGGGGGTCATTTATAAACTTCGCGCAGGGCAGATTGGTTCGCAAAGTGAATATATTTGCCCTGCACATGGTTATATTTATAAAGCTGAATAAGAGGGTGCATACAGAATTGCGAATTTTTTATTCACAATGCGAATGTCTAAAGGGGCTTTATAAATATGTGACAATTCGCAAATTGCGAATCTTTATGCGCACACTCTGCGACTCAATTACGCCACAACTTTGGTGGCGGATAAAATATTCGCAAAACAGTTTTGCAAACTGCGAATTTAAGTTACTGTCAACGCTATTTTCGCGCACAACAACCTCGCACATTGGGTGCGCTCGCGCAAACTCCTGTCTCATTTGCGCGCCATTTGCGAAAATTTATTCACACTGCGAATTCGCAAAAACCAGAAAGACGGGCAGAGCAGTGCAATATATTAGCGCTCAGCAAAAAACATGCGCAATACAACCATTTGCGAAAAATATGCACTGCGCGAACTTTATAAATGACCCCCACTGACTCAAGTTCTACGAGCTCTTAAATAAAGATGTAATTTATTTATCCATTTCCCAACACCAGAAGGGACTTTTACTTATGTGGCTTTATTATCCTCTCGGGGTCAGAAGCTAATTTTCCTCAACAAAAAGCAGATTCATCAAAACTCAAATCATTTGTGCTGCAAATATGCATTTTATGAATGATTTTTGTCGACCTTCCCTGGAAGCACACGCGATTCTAATATTTATTAAAGTCAAACAGGTGAGGGATCCTGAGAGCTCTGAAAAATGGAAAGGCCGTCTCCCATAGACTAAATAATCCAAATCTTTTAAAATGATTACCTTTTTCTCTGGAATAATAAAACGATATTGTCCATGATCCAAACTAAGATATAATTAATCCTTATTGGAGGCAAAACCAGCCTATTGGGTTTATTTAATGTTTATATGATTTTCAAGTAGACTTAAGGGGGCAAATTCACTAAGATGCGAAGTTGGGCCAGGCGCAACTTTGCCGCACTTCGCCAGGCGTAGTTTCGCCAGCGCTCCGCAAATTCACTAAAATCCGAAGTTGCGCACAGGGGTAGCATAAGGTTGCGAAGTTGCGCTAGCGTTGATTCGCTATGTAAAGCGAAGTTACGCTAGCGATGGTTCATTTGCATACGGCGCGAAATTCAAATTTCAATGGAGGAACACGTATCAGCACTACAAATGCCTAGAAAACCTTCAAATCAGCAAATAAAAATGTTATTTTGCCCTACACATGTGCCCACTGTCTAGGTAAGTTGCCATGAGTCAGGAAATGTAGGGGGGAAGGAGGGGAGCCCCAAAAATATTTTCGATCTTTTTCAGCCTATCACCCATCATGTAGAAAACACGCCAGCGTTTTTTGGGACTTAGAAAAAAATTTGACTTTTTTGGAAACAATCCCTATCTACTCTATTGCGCTTCGCCAGGTCTGAGGTGGCGAAGGAAGTCTGGCGTAAAAGGTAGCGTTCAGTACACTGCGCAAGTTAGTGAATTTGCGTAGTTACGTCGCTAGCGAAAATTCGTCTGGCGTAAGGATGCGAAGTAACACTAGCGAAACTATGCCAGCGTTCGTTAGTGAATTTGCGCAGTAACGAAAATGCCAAACGCTAGCGAATTAACGCTAGCGTTCGGCGCTTCGGCGCTTAGTGAATTTGCCCCAAGGTATGAAGATGCAAATTAAGGAAAGATTAGTGATGAGTAATTTTTTTGCCAGGCATGGCATTCACGATGAAATTCTGCACATTCGCCATCTGCAAATTTTTTTTTGCGAAACTGGGACAAAAGTCCTCCGTAAAAAAATTTCGCTGCAAACAAAAAAGTCGCCAGAAGAAAAACCCCCATTGACTTTAATGCATTTGGAGTCAGAAAAAATTGTTGTCTGGTTAAATATACAGGACCGGATTTACATAGTGGGCGCCCCTAGGTCCTCTACCGTTTGTCGCCCCTGTCCCCTCCAGGGGGACAGGAGCAATGGGGATTGGCGCACGGGAAATTTAAAAAATGATTGTATCTCCAGCGCATCACCAGTGTTTTTGAACCAATGTGGGTGTGGTTGGGCAGCATGCCGCCCCCCCTAAAATCCTGACGCCCTAGGCCCGGGCCTAGGGGGCCTTTCCACAAATCCGGGCCTGTAAATATATTTTGCGACACTTATTGACTTCAATGCGTTTGGTGAATTTTTCACCATTTAGCAAATTTTTTCTCCGTTTCGAGAATTTTTAGAATAGGACAGATTCGCAAGGAAAGATCCATTATCCAGAAAACCCTAGGTCCCAAGCATTCTGGATAACAGGTCCCATACCTGTATATATACCAACAGCTGTCAGCACTCATACAACATACAGTCAGTAGTGCTTTTTGGGGTTCTTCTTGGTATCTTCCACCTCATTCACTGCACACTTGGGTTGTCTGTACTGGGGTTTTCCAGATAATGGATCTTTCCTGGGTATTAAGGCTGCTATAAATCACTGATGGACTGATGGAGTAGTTAGGCGTGAACTGCTGCCCCATTCCTGTATTCAGATAACTGTATACGTTTTGGAATCAAGCATAAGGTTTGTAGAGTTCTGCCATAATTTATACTAACATCCAAACTGATTTATAAAATTTGTCATCACATTCCCAGGCAATAACTGGCAGTCAATGTAGGATGGACAACTTTTAGGGGCATATTTATTAAGGGTCAAATTTTGAATTGAAAAAAACTTCGAAATTCGAATTCAAAAAGACCAACCAAAATTAAGTTGAAGTTTTTTTTTGGCCGAATAGGTCCATATTCGGCCGAATTGGAATCGTACGAATCGAATGAATATCGCATTCGATCGAATTCGATTTGAAGTTTTTCCCAAAAAAAAAAACTTAGATATTTCAAAGTCCACCAGTTGACTCCAAATAGGTTCTAGGAGGTCCCCCATAGGCTAAAACAGCAATTCGGCAGGTTTTAAATGGCGAATGATCGAATTCGAATTTTTAAAGAGACAGTACATAATAAATTTCAATATTCGAATTTTCGAATTCTTTTCAAATTTGAATCAAATTTGGACTATTCCCTAGTCGAAGTACACAAAAAATAGCTTGAAATTCACCTCGGCCTTTGATAAATCTGCCCCCTTTCCAATGAAAGGAGATGAGCCCAAAAAACTGCATCAACAAACAGTTTTCGGGATTTATTAAAGTCCGATGGTATGAAAACTCAGAATCAGAAAACCCAGTATCTCAAAGCTCTCAGGGTCCTGTATTAGTCAATGGGGAAGGTCCCAGTGTCTGTGCTGCTGTCAGTACCGATATCTGATGATTTCTGGGATTTTGGGGCAAAAAGTCCGAAAACCATGAAAAATTTGTGTTTTTTGCGGAAAAGTCAGAAAACTCTGACTTTTCAGGCAAAGGTCCAAAGTTTGCCCAAAGCTATTTTTTTGAATGATAAATAAGGTCCATTTGGGATTTCGGAGTTGCTCGGATCTTAGAAATACTGAGATAAAAATCTGAGCTTGATAAATAACCTCCTTAAAGTCCATTTGTTCATAACTCCAGCAGAGCTGTACGTTGTGCTGAGCCTTTAATAGGCATTTTCCTGCTTTATTGCAGATTGCTCTCATATAAAGGCAGTCAATTGTTCTGAGGAACCCTCTTGCAATTCATGTTCACCTGATGAGATTCTATTTTCTCAGCGACGTGTCATGTTTATTGAAGAGAGGGGTTTATATTTCATTTAAGTGACTCCATAGATCTCTTTATAGAGACAAGCATTCATATTGCTGGCGCTGCACAAGACAATGGGTTATGTGATGTATAAATGCAGCGCTGGGCAACCTGTCACCCTACGCACACTAAATATCTACTGGATGAATTTTTTTTTTTACCATTTCTGCAATTTACATAAAGGGGCAGATTTATCAAAGGTCGAGGTGAATTTTCGAATGAAAAAATCCAAATTTAAAGCTATTTTTTGTGTACTTCGACTAGGGAAAAGTCCAAATTCGATTCAAATTTGAAACGAATGCAAAAAATTGAATATCACAATTATCATGTACTGTCT
This sequence comes from Xenopus petersii, assembly GCA_038501925.1. Lineage (NCBI taxonomy): Eukaryota > Metazoa > Chordata > Amphibia > Anura > Pipidae > Xenopus > Xenopus petersii. Next base: position 11,482,451 of record CM076683.1, read on the forward strand.
CTTTAAAAATTCAACTTCGACTATTTGCCATCTAAAATTGCAATTTCGGCGCCCACGATAATTTTTATACCCATGTCTATTTTGTCCAAATGCATTCAAGTCAATGGGTGTCCGAATAATTTTGACGCACGTCAATTTTTATGCACGCAACTATTCTGACGCGCGCCCAAATTTTTTTGATGCACCGGATTTTTCGTCGGTGAATTTTCTCTGCAGTTTTTGCAAATGTATTCTCCAGCCACTTTCATTAGCCTCTATTTTATAATACAGGTATGTGATCTATTACCCAGAAACCTATTATCCAAGAAGCTCAGAGCTTCCTGGATAATGGGTTTCTGGGTAATGGCATCTTTCATAGGCTTCATTTCATCTAAATAATTCCTTTTTCTCTGTAATAATAAAACAGGACATTGTTATGAACGTTTGAACACATTTCTGTGGTTTTTATGTCTTATTACAGTTTTGCTAATGAAGGTGAATTGCCCTTTAAGCTGCAATTTAGAATTTCCCCAAGAGACCTGCTTATCTTAAATTGTTACAATTGTTTCTGTTCTTATCTTAAATTGGTACAATTGTATCTAAGTGCACCTGACACATATTCTGGGCTTGCTGCCTAAAGCCAATTAAGTTTAAGAAACTTTGTATCTTTTTCTGGCTGTTCAGTGCCGGAGATCAAAGAGCAAGTTGGGACAATTCAGCAACAATCCAGGACTTTGGGTTGAGCTGTCAAAATCGGGAATGTCCCGCAAAAACTGGGACAGTTGGGAGGTATGTTAATACATACAATATACTTTCTATAGCTAAAATGCACTGCACCATATTAGTACACAAACCACACGAAAACCAGTGTCGGCCCAGTCCAACACTGCACAGGACCTGTTGGGCGACCATTGCTGGTTCTGATTGAGTAAGAGTGAGACTCTGCTCCTGAGGATTGTAGTGTATGGAGCCAGAAGATGTAGGTCTGGGTTGGGTGCAGGTCCTACAATAGTAACATTTTGCAGGTTAGGGTCAGGTGTGGGTTTAGGTTTGTGGGTTAAGGTTTTGCAGGTTAAGGTCAGGTGCAGGTTGAGTTTTTCCTGACCCGCACTATTACCCATTTCTCCATGAAGAAGCCAAAATAGATAAGCAGGGCCAATAACGTTCATAATCCCATCATTCCTTTGTAATATTATTCCCTGTATAACATGCTGCTCATCAGTTATTACATGATCTACATAAATCTGTATTGTACTTTAGGGATGGGCGAATTTTTTCGCCTTGTTTTGCCGAAAAAATGACGCCCATAGACTTGTATGGCGGCGTGCGTCAAAAAAAAAGAAGACGCGTGTCAAAAAATTTTGCAAAATTATTTTGATGACCATAGACTTTAATGGGCGTCTGCGACATTTCGCAAGAGGCGAATTTTTGGCGAAACGAAACGGGTCAAATTCGCCCATCCCTGGTACTTAGATCTGACAGGCACCAGCTATTTGTTCTGTGGAAAGAATTTACCCTTCTTCTTTGTATTCCAGCATTTCACATCCATATCAGTCTCAGTTTGGAAACTTTCATCTTCTTTCCTGCAGGAATTGCTTTGGGAATTCTTTGTTCCTTTTCACTCATGGTGCAACCGTGACCAGTGTTACCGATGTTACAGAAGAGACAAGAAGAAAGAGAGAGGGGGATTTCATGACTGGTTCTTAGGGTTTGCCAGGCTTCCATTTACAGAATACGTATTGCGTACATCCGAAAAGTCTCATGCGTCAAAATCAACATTATTCAGACGCCCATTGACTTTAACAACAGCATCAAAATTGACGCGAGCGTTAATTTTTGTTTCACTAATTTTTTGAACATTTTTCGCTGTTTCGCGAATTTCCTGGGAAATTCTTAACTTTTCGGCGAAACTGGAGAAATTCAACCCATCAGTACTTGTAAATATCCAGTTACTTTATAGCAGCTATTGTATTGCAGAACAGAGTGTTTAGGGGGAACCCCATCACTGCTCACTATAAATCTACCACCTGAATTTATAATGTAAGACTGAGCAGGTTATTTATCAAAATCTGAATTTTTCTGATTATTTAATTAAAAAAGAGTCAGACCAAACTAGAACCCATGATTTTACCTTATTTATTATTTAAAAATAAGCTTGAATTTAATCGGATCCGGGGAAAACTTGAGAAATCATATCAAAAACCCGAATCGTACAATTTTTTGGGGCATTTTTTCGCCAAATCTCTCAATTTTCTGAAGATTTTTCCAGAAAAAGCCCAAATTTTTGGGATTTTTGCCCAAAAAGCTCAAAATAGTCAGATATTCGGGCTAATTCCAGAGCAGACCACAGAAATAGGGTTCTCTCCCATTGATTATATACAACCTCGGCAGGTCTGAGAGGGCAGATTTTTTCAGATTCAGACTTTTTGCTTCCTCAGAGTATAATAAATCTAAAAAAAAATCGAGGTTTTTTTCTTCACTAAAAAATTATAGTAAAAAAATTGGAATGTTTCGGGTTTTTAGCATTAAGACATTAATAAACAACCCCCGTTCTAGATGCAAAATCAGTAAAACTCCAGAAGATTTATCTATGTTGAATCTATCAGTAATATCCAGTTATTAATTACGTTTCTGTATGTAATATATTTTCTGCTAATTATCCTTTTATTGCTCACCATTTGCCATTGTCCCAGGTTAATGCAGGAAATTTTAATTCAATGCACGACCAATATCCACAGTTCTGTGTCAAAAGATCAGCTGTAGCGATCGGCGAATTTGTCCCGTTTCGCTGACAATTTGCGAATTTCCTGTGAAATTTTGCGAAACTGTGAAAAATTTGCAAAACACGGATTTTGAGGCCTGCGTCAGTTCTGACGCTCGCCGCCTGCGTCAATTCTGACCTCGCGTCAATTTTGACATCGGTGTTAAAGTCAACGGCCATCCAAATATTTCTGACGCGCGCTGGTTGTTCTTTTCCGACACATGTCCATAATTTTCACGGCACGTTTCACGAATTTCTTTGCCATCGGTAAAACACGGAAGTTTGCTGCAAATTCGCGCCTGGTGAATTTATTCGCCCATCACTAATCAGCTCTTCACCGGCCATTAACAGACGGCATCTGATTAAAAAAATCCATTCAAAACTTGAAGTTTTCTGTGTTATAGAATATTTTTACCATCGCAAATTCATCTGCACAGAATTGCCTCGGATACAACGTTTTATTATTTGCAGCTTATCTGGAACATTTTCATTATTGTCATATTCTCGGCATAACCAGGATGTTCTCTACCCTGCACTAGTTTTATATTTCTCATGAATATATCAGTAAAATATCTTGATATATTTGTTCCCTTTTTTTTAAACTAACAACACAAAACTAAAAAATAAAGTTTATGTAGTTGATTCTGCGTGAGTTTGTTTGGGGGGGAGGGATCATGTAGTTCAATGTGTAGCTGATGTAGTGTTAAATGTAGGGATGCACCGAATCCCCTATTTTGGATTGGGCCGGACCCCCGAATCCTCTGGTAAAGATTCGGCCGAATACCGAACCGAATCCGAACAATAATTTGCATATGTAAATTAGGGGTCGGAAGGGGAAAACATTTTTTACTTTCTTGTAGGGATGCACCGAATCCAGGATTCGGTTTGGGATTCGGCCAGGATTCGGCCTTTTTCTGCAGGATTCGGATTCGGCCGAATCCTTCTGCCCAGCCGAACCGAATCCGAACCCTAATTTGCATATGCAAATTAGGGGCGGGGAGGGAAATTGTTGACTTTTTGTCAGAAAACAAGGAAGTAAAAAATGTTTTCCCCTTCCCACCCCTAATTTGCATATGCAAATTAGGGTTTGGATTCGGTTCGTTATTCGGCCGAATCCTTCGAGAAGGATTCGGGGGTTCGGCCGAATCCAAAAAAGTGGATTCGGTGCATCCCTACTTTCTTGTTTTGTGAGAAAAAGCCGCACTATTTCCCTCCCCGCCCCTAATTTGCATATGTCAATTAGGATTTGGATTCGGTTCAGCATGTAGAAGGATTCGGCCGAATCCCGAACCGAATCCTGGATTCAGTGCATCCCTAGTTAAATGTATCTTTATTCAAAGACCTTCCCTTCTATACATGTCCTTGTACATAGAGTAGAAAACTGCCCTTCACCTCATTAGACATTTAGGTGGTTATTTATTAAAGTTCGTTTTTTTCAGTTTTTTTTTATCTTATCTTTTTTTTCTTATGGCGACTTTTTTGTCCTAATGCATTAATGTCAATGGGCGTTTTTTTTCTTATGGGCGTTTTTTTGCACGTGTCGAAATTCAGAATTTCACCCGAATCCATGGCTGGTGAATAAATTTGACCATCACTAGCTATGGAGGTGCAGATTCGGTTTTAGATTGCATTTATATTTACATTTATTTAGAGCAGAGTACATTTATCAGATTTATATCTGCTTTTCACTATGCAAACAGTAAGGAAAAAATGTTCATTTCAGCATTTTACATTTTGCTGACAGCTTTTACATCAAAATGGAGGTCAATCCAAACCCTTTAATTAGCACCAAACTGTCCGTTGGATTCACAACTTACCCACTCAGCTGATTCATTGATTTGGGCAGAATGTGAGTTTCAGCATCACTTTCTCTGATGCTCCAACTCTCAGTCCGAATGCCAAGTTTTTTTTTTTTTTTTACTATAAAATCCAAACTTTTAGTGGAAAAAAAATTTGAATTTTTTAAGATTTATAATACCCCTAGGATGGAAAAAGTCCAAATCCGAACTACTGAGGTTGTATATAAATCAATGGGAGAGGTCCCTATCTTATTTGGAATAAGAGGGAGAGGTCTACACTGGAATAAGCCCGAAAATCAGAAAAATTCTGGAAAATTCTGAAAAAAATCGAGGGATTCGGGGAAAAAAATCATAAGAAATTTGATATTCGGGATTTTGCTTGGTTTTATCAAGTTTTGCCCCGATTAAATCATGCTTTGTCAATAATAAATAAAGTCAAATTGATTCTAGTTTGTTTGGACTTTTTTATTTTAAATAATGAGATAAATTCAGATTTTGATAAATAATCCCCTCAGCGTATGAAAATTAGGGATGCACCGAATCCAGGATTCGGTTCGGGATTCGGCCAGGATTCGGCATTTTTCAACAGGATTCGGTTTCGGCCGAATCCTTCTGTCCGGCCGAACCAAATCCGAATCCTAATTTGCATATGCAAATTAGGGGCAGGGAGGGAAATTGCGTGACTTTTTGTCAGAAAACAAGGAAGTAAAAAATGTTTTCCCCTTCCCACCCCTAATTGCATATGTAAATTAGGGTTCAGCTTCGGTTCGGTATTCGGCCGAATCCTTTGTGAAGGATTCGGGGGTTCGGCCGAATCCAAAAAAGTGGATTCGGTGCATCCCTAATGAAAATGAAATGCCAATGCATCAAACATTTTATAAGGTGACCGTTAATTGTCAAATTCAGATCTCACTTTCCTCAACAATTTTTCTCTGTGTTTTTTAAGGACGTTTCATAATGAGTTCCTAATTACTTTGTAATAAAATGCTAGTGATCAAAGTGTTTTTACAATTTTGTAGTTGGTTTTACATTATGGGTTGAAATGGAAATAATTATTATGCTTCTTATGATTCAGGAAAAAGATCTAAGTCTGGGAATATTTTGGTTTTTGTTCAGTCAACGATCATAGCCCTTATGTGCAGAACAAATATAATAATATCTTCCTGGTTGCTATAATAATCTTAATACAGGTATCGGATACGTTATCCAGAAACCCATTATCCAGAAAGCTCCAAATTACGGAATGCCCTTCTCCCATAGACTCCATTATAATAAAATAATCCAAATTTTTCAAAATGATTTCCCTTTTCTCTGTAATAATAAAACAGTAGCTTGTACTTGATCCCAACTAAGATATAATTAATTCTTATTGGAAGCTAAACCAGTTTATTTGGTTTATTTAATGTTTACATGATTATATAGTAGACTTAAGGTATGACGATCCAAATTACGGAAAGATCCCTTATCTGGAAAACCCCAGGTCCCGAGCATTCTGGATAACAGGTCCCATACCTGTATAGGGATATGTGAGCTGAAAGATATTAGGAAATGTTCATTATATCATCTGGGCTGGACTGGGAGTAAAAAGCAGCCCTGGAAAAAACAATCAAAGCATTTGTATCACAGACAGCACCATCCATGCATTTATTTTCTTGAAATGCCTTTATTGAGACATAGGGGCCGATTCACTAACTTCGAGTGAAGGATTCGAAGGTAAAAAATGTCGAATTTTGAAGGTTTTTTTGGGCTACTTCGACCATCGAATGGGCTACTTCGACCTTCAACTGCGACTACGACTTCGAATCAAAGGATTCAAAGTAAAAATCGTTCAACTATTCGACCATTCGATAGTACTGTGTCTTTAAAAAAAACTTCGACCCCCTAGTTCGGCAGCTAAAAGCTACCGAAGTCAATGTGAGCCTATGGGGATTCTTTACAATATCTGACAACAAATAAACTGAATCGGATCTACAAGAAAATCTCAAATATCTGTTGGAGAGGCTGTTATCAAAAAGGAGATCTTATACATATATGGTGGAATTTTCCAAAATGACAGCCACTTTGTATACAATGAGAAGCTTATTTCAAAACAACATGGAATGCACAGGTACCCCTCACTTCAAAACTGTTTATTTTAGGATTAATACCACCAGAGATACAGAGGCATTTTCATATAATTATATACCATATAATCTATGCGACAAATAATGGGCAGGAATTGGAAATGTACAGATATCTCATCATTCAAACAGATTATGAATAACTTGGAATACGAGAAAGCAGCAGCAATAGCCAACAATACTATAAAACATTTTATGAGACTTGGGAAAAATGGTCTATAGTCTATAATGTATAAAAGATGCCACATGGGGAAATGTTAAATGATGATTTAGCAGTGTCTCCTTATTTCTTTTATCCTTTTTTGGTTTATTTTTTTCGGGAAATTCCCCAAATTCACCCATCACTAATTTCAAGAAATGGGGTTTTCTGGATAGGAGATATTTCTGTAATATGGATCTTCATACCTTAAGTCTACTAGAAAATCATGTAAACATAAAATAATAAGGCTGGTTTTGCTTCCAATAAGGATTAATTATATCTTAGTTGGGATCAAGTACAAGTTACTGTTTTATTATTACAGAGAAAAAGGAAATACTTTTTAAAACGTTGGATTCTTTGGATAAAATGAAGTCTATGGGAGATGGCCTTTCCAGAATTCAGAGCTTTCTTTTTTTTACCTGTCGGCTTTTATATGGCAATGCACTGTGTAAAAGGCAACCCGGAAGTTGTATTTCAGGAACTTCAATAAGGTTTTTTTTTACTTGACGAACTTGAATAGAAATGTCATGAGCAAGAGCTGGTCTAAGTCTACGCCTGAGCAAGAGTGTCACCGAGCAAGCCTTGTCCATGGTTTAGGTGCAGCTTCCCTGAACCCATCACTGAGGGGTTATTTACTAAACTCCAGTTGGGTTTTTTTGGGGCAAAACTTGATTTTTTTTAAAAAGCCCTATGCAGCAAAAAGCCTGAATCTGAAAATCCGACATCTCAGAGCTGTCAAGGTTGTGTTTAAGTCAATGACAGAGGTCCCTATCTTACTTGAATATTTTTATGGTCTAATTTGACTATTTCTGGCTTTTTGGGCCTTTTTGGGAAAAAGACCAAAAAAATTGTGCGATACAGGAAAAAACGAATGATTTGGGTTTTCTCTAATTTATCTCTAGTTTATAGCTGAATTGATTAAATCAAGTCTCAAATCAAATTCTAGTTTGGTCTGACTTTTTTTTATTTAAAAAATCTGAAATATTCGGATTTTGATAAATAACCCCCTAGGGTCAATCTTGCCAATATTGTCCCCCAGTTAGCACAACTCCAGACCATGGGCAAACAGATCAAATGATCTTTATTAAAACCCCTAACATTTAAAATGCCGGATGCATGTTGTCCTCCTAAGGAGATTTATTAATTCCTTCTGCTCCAGAGTTACGCTAGTGTGTGGACTGATATCATGACAAAATATAGTTCATTCTCCCAACAAAGGACAGGCCCATTTATGTCCCCAAAGACCATGCGCCCAAAGAGATCAGACCATATCCCTGAGCTGCAAAGCCAAGTCCCCTTATGGCTTTCAATTAGAGGATTATAACAAAATGGGAGGGCTGTGGGGGTAATAATGCTGTTAGTGTAACAGAAAATGACTACTTAGTTTGTTCTTCTTAGGAGGTGGGAGGGGAAATAAAATAAAAGCATATTCAGCCCTTAATATATCCATTAGACCAACACAAAAGGAAAACAAAAATAAATGTAGAGTGGGCTTTAAATGCGTTTCTCAACTGTAAAAATTCAGCAGAGAATCTCAAGAGCTTCGTTATTTGTTCAAAATCCTTCTGGCACATAATTGCAGGACTTGTTCTTTAAACATGCTTTCCCTCAACATGTTCTTCTATATCTTTTTATTCATTTATTTTTTTTGCTTTAGAAACTGATGAATGGCCAAGTGATTAAATGTGAAACATTTCAGAGGCTGTTGCGTTCACAGATATCGCTTCGAGTGTAGCACATTGCTGGTGATTAGATGAAAATAGGAATTCTGTTAGCTGGCTCTATAGAATGCCGACTGATAGAAAACAGACATTATCAGGGGATGTGACTGTATTTCAGATAGACCCATTCTACTCCCATGGAAGGGATTCTCCATCACACGCACTGTGTAAACACTAATAGCTTCATTATCGCAGCTAATTATCTGGATAAAAATACTGAATTGGCAAAAGAATGCGCAGACTGCTCCGTGCACAATGGCGCTCTAACGAATGTATTTGTGGCGCTTTCTTTTATCTCTTTGGATAATGAAAACAAAAGGGCAGTTTACTGGAAAAAGGTTGCAGCAATAATGATATAGGTTTCTATTTTTGATAATGACCTGTATTTAATTATATAAAAAACTGTATGGGTTGTAGACCTGGCTATTTTATATCAATCTGGGCCCAAAACAAAGCATCTGATTGATGTTTTTGTCTCATAGTGATCCGGCTGGAAAATTCCTGGACGATGGGTCTGCGCAGTTCACCAAGTGATCCAGTTGTTTGCCATGGAACCAAATAATTGGTGCAGCATTAGTGGCCCCATATGATGGCACTTTAATGACATGTGGGACCCCTAAGCTACATCCACACCACTACTCCGCCTTCTAGGCTACTGCTGGATCCGGATGCATGCACTCACGTCCCTTTTCTGCCTTCTCCTCCCAGCATGTGCCCAACCAGACCCAGCAGCGCAAATAAAATGTTGTGATAGAATTGGAGCTATTTGTATTGGTTGAGCTTGATGCACTTTTGTCTTATTTCATCCCAGATTAAATATGTAACAATGCTTTTATTAGAATACCACACCTAATCCCGGATTTGAGGCATCCTTAGGAGCAACTGCTAACTTAAAGTTTTGCTTCCTCCATCCCTCGGGCCCTATCTGATGAGCAAATCAGCACTCAAGTCGCTTGTGGAACTAACTGATCAAAGAATAAATATCACTGGGAACATGTCAAAAAGTCATGCCGTGCCGGTCTTCTCTTTATCTTAGGCAGACCAAGGGGAAGCTAGTGGAGAAACTCTCTGGTCCAATCAAGGTGATGTGTGTTACAGAAATAAGTTTGTACAAGTCAAAAAGTCCCGTTACAGATGTCTTATTCTTACATACGTTATTGAAGTTTTCATTTTACTTCACTTCTTAAAATAGAGCAGAATGCTATGAGTTTGAGAGCAAGGCCACAGCAGGTGTCTAGGATGGAGCTAAACACATGGCACATGCACCAAAGGCATTGCCTAGGGCAGCACAATCCATAAATGAAGTGCATACTTGAATCTAACTATTTTCCTTGTGAAAGCAGTGTAAATGTATAGTCATATAAGATTCCAAAGCCTCCAAGACATGCAGCTAAGCTTGAGGGCCGAATATAAGGACCGCGACTAGGTCCTAGGGATGTTTTTGTCTGGTTCAATTAGGGCATCTGACTGAACAATGGGAGCAGATGAAAAGGATCCTCTATAACAGTGACCCCCGACCAGTAGCTCGCAAGTAACATGTTGCTCACCAACCCCTAGGATGTTGCTCCCATTGGCCTCAAAGCAGTTGCTTATTTTTGAATTCCAGGCTTAGAGCAAGTTTGGTTGCATAAAAACTACGGATGCACCGAATCCACTATTTTGGATTCGGCCGAACCCCCGAATCCTTTGTGAAAGATTCGGCCGAATACCGAACCGAATCCGAACCCTAATTTGCATATGCAAATTAGGGGTGGGAAGGGGAAAACATTTTTTACTTCCTCGTTTTCTGACAAAAAAGTCACGTGATTTCCCTCCCACCCCTAATTTGCATATGCAAATTAGAGTTCGGATTTGGTTCGGCCAGGCAGAAGGATTCGGCCGAATCCGAATCCTGCTGAAAAAGGCCGAATCCTGGCCGAATCCCGAACCGAATCCTGGATTCGGTGCATCCCTAATAAAAACCAACTGTGCTGCCAAACAGAGTCTACTGGAGGCGGACAGTCCATATCGGTGCTACCAATTAGCCCAGCACAACCCTTACTTGGCATCTCTAGGAACTTTTTTCATGCTTGTGTTGCGCAATAACTCTTTTAACATTTGAATGTGGCTCAAGGGTAAAAAAGGTTAGGGACCTCTGCTCTATAACATATATTAGAGGTTGCCAATAAAGGTTTATAATGATTTTAATCCACACAAACCCTTACTCAACACACCCTCCAACATTAGCCCAAATGATTGGACTCTATGGTCAAGAACAGCCAAATCACCTGACCAAATTTGGGCATGAATGACCAGCTTTAGCTTTTTGAACTACTATTTAGATCCTACAGTGTTCAAATTTGAATTTTTACTACCAATTCAAAAAATTTTAATCTGCAAGAAATTACAAATTCAAATTAGGCCTTTCAAAACTTGAACATTCAATATTTATATTTCTATTAATAAGTAAAACATACCAATAACTCAACGCCATGTAAAAGCTTGCACGTTCATTTAGAAGTCAATGGAAGATGTCCTAAGCAAAATTCAAGCAATGTTTTTAATTTTTTTTTTTTTTTTGAGTTTGTAGACCCATTGAAGATGATGAGCAGATTCATTTTTTTTTTTTTTTTTTAAATAAGCAAATATTTTAGTTAGGTAAAATTTCAAGTTTATTCAAAGGAAAAAAAACTCTAGCATTCACTTATTCAAATTTTGATAAATAGGCATGTAAAGAGACATTTTAGTAATTTGAGAAGTGCAATTATGTTAGCTACATCTTGGTAAAGCATTACTGATCAGTCAGATTCAGTGATGAGCGAAAATTTTACACCAAGTTTTGCAGCGAAAATGATGGCCATAGACTCTAATAGGTGAATAAATGTGTTTTGCAAAAAAAATTTGTTGTGCAGTCAAAAAAATGTCGTCAATAGATTTCAATGCATTACAGCGAATTTTGCAAATTTTTGTCGTAGCGAAGTGGTTTAGATTCGCCCATCAATCATTTATTTGCCCCACTGGAAACATTTACTCCAGATTGAAAAAATGTTCCCAAATTGTCATTTCAATGTACATGAGCCAGATGGGGGTTAGTGCTCAGCGCTACTGCTGCTGCTACAGTGAGCATTAACGCCCAATTTAAAATAAATGTGTTAGACTATTCAAAAATGTAAACGTATACTGTACACAATACTACAGAGGTCATTTAGGAACTGGTCAGCCCCTACGAGGACTTGTCGTTAACGGGTGCCCTGTGAGTATTTATCCAGCATTGTACCCCTTAGTACTCTTGCAATTTCTCTTGAAATTTCCCTTTACATGTTGGTTACATCCAGTGATAAATAATGCCCTTTCATGTTCATGATATTATGAATAAGGAAAGTCATAAAAGGTATATTGATGAAATATAAGAACTACAAAGGAAAGTGATCGTAACAATGTGGATGAATTATTTATCTAGAGCAAACCAATAAAGGAAACCTACAGTATATATTATTTCTTCATGTGTCCCAGAAAACAATCTGCTGCTTTTTATAAATAAATTAATCTATCCTGGAAAAGAGCACGAGAAATCCAAAAATAAATCCTTTGAGTTAAAAGAGTTCTTATAAGTTAAGGCCCAGATACATATCAATGACACAGTTGTGTCCCGAGGCCTCGGGTGCGTCCGAGAAAGAATGCACCCTAATAAATCTACCTGTTTGGGTTGGCTACAGATGGCAAGCAGACTTACTTCAAGCATTTAAAAGAAGCAGTATGTATGGAGGGGGGGGAACCCCTGAATTTAAACAGCAACAGATTTATTTAACTTAATCCACATAGGAGTCATCAATAGTAATGCAGAAACAAGGTTAGACATATACTCATAATACAGCACAACAGTCAGCATACATCCTCACAATGTAGATCAATGAGTAAAGGATCAGCTCAATATTGTCGAGTCATTCACCACTTTTCAGGATCTTCCTTCAGTGGAACCTAGTTTAACTACCTAGCCACTGAACATGTACACTTAGTCCCTACCCTAGTGCTCCCAGGACTCTAAACCTTCTAACTCTTCTGGGTGAAGCTTCAGGCTGCTCAGATAGCTAACCCTATGCCTAGCTATAATTTCTAGAATCATCTATGACACAGTATATCCTACCACTTACTAGGTCTGACTATACCTAGGTTCCACTCTGCTCCCACCTCCCTGCTCAGGTTGGGGCTTCTCATGCATGCTCCATCTTATATACTATAGAATAGTGGCACTTTATGGCCAACCATGTAACTGCAAAGGTCCATGATACAGGAAAGGGAACTTATCTCCCAACTATGATAAGCTCCCTCCTTAGCTTTCTAAATCTTAGCTATTTTACCAGTCCCATACACTTAGAACTAGAAATACATTGCCATAGGACTCCGCTGAGTCTGTAAAGAAAGATATAATGCCATTACTAAGCACAAATCTTGCCTGTTCAGAGGTTTCATAAAATTATTATTATGGCAGGATACAGTAGCTATTTCCCTCTACTAGGCACGATTTTGAAGGAATAGCTAATGCTATAGCAGCCCTTAAAGGAAAACTAAAGCTCAGTATATAATTAGGCTGGGATTGGACATATTTGTAGTTCTGTACCAGCACAAAGCTAGCATGGCAGAGATGTGTCTCGAAAGGTGACCCCAGTACCCCCCATCTTCTGTTCTGTTGTTTTATAGCACATGCTCTGGACCTCTGTCGCTAACCTGAACAGAATATATAGCATATAAACAAAATCTATTTCATGATACACAGCTTAATTCAGATTCACAGTATGTGGAAGCATAAAAATAGTTGAACAATCAACCCTGTATCACCAGCTTGTTTGAAAGGTGTAACCTCAGTTTTGAAATCTATTATTCTAAAAATCCCTAATCTTAGCTTCTAAACTGCAACCCGGAGCACACTGAACATGTGCAGTGCCAATGACACTCAAAAGATGACCTAACAATGTACAAGATGGGGATCAGCTGTGGACACATTTGAATGCATGAATCATTTCTGTTATAGGGCTGTAGAAACGCTGGGTTGGTAGATTAAGTTCAGTATATAAAATACAGCATTTCTACCTATATTCATTTTTTGTGGTTCAGATCTGCTTTAAAGGAATTTCTGAAAAAAACTAAATTTAAAATGATTAGGCTTTTGGGGGCAAATTCAATTGGGCAGATATACTAAAGTTCAAAGTGGCAGCCGCTAGCAAAAAATTACTAACAGGCGTAGAGGAAAGAGAACATCGCTAGCGCAATTTCATGCCCTATTGCCAGGCGAATTTTCCCTCAGGTGAACGATTGTTACCAAGCAAATTTACTAAAGTGCGAATTTTACAGAACGTTACCCCTTTCGACAGAGTTTCCTTCGCCACCTCAGACCTGGCGAACTGATAAGGTGAAGTTACTGTACATCCTCCTCATTCTTATGTCAGTGACATCATATCCTGTATGCGAAAAAGTTGTAAAAAAACACTGGCATTCTTTCATATTTTAATGCGGGATTACCTTCAAAAGTCCTAACTATAAGATTTCTGTGTTAACATTTCTGTGTTAGCATTTGAGGGGCATGCCACATTTGCTGTGGGCAACCCCCTGCAACTCCCAGCAGTGTGTGTGTGTGTGCCCCTTTAAACTCAGTAGAAACTCAGAACAATCCTTCTCAGGGGTGGTACAACCTGTCTTGGTGATTTCCCCCATCACTAGGGATCCCACCGGGTATCTTGCTCCTTGGCACTTTTCCCCTTGAGCTCACCCACTCGTGTCCCTGTCTGGCAGCTTGACCACCACACGGGTGCTGACCCCAACTACTCTCCTTGTTGGAGCCAGAAAGCTGCTCACTAAATACACTGCCTCTAACTTTTGCTCCTAGAGTAACTATTACACAAACTTCTAACACTAAATAAAACTGTGCCTACCTTGGGGCCCGTCACCTGCTCAGACCCAGTCCTGTACCCACTTCCCCACAAGGTGGGATCCAGGAAGTGAGCTCTGAGCACATGTTTGTTTTCCCCTTTTTTAATGGAGAACTAAACACTTAATTTACAAAAACTCTACCCCCCCACCCTACATAGACCCCCCTTCCTGCTCCCACCTAGCCTAGCTGTTACCCCTGATAAATGCCCCTAACTCTTTACTTTCCCCTCGGTGCAGATTCAGAGCATTGAAGTTCACGGGCGCCATCTTCGAGTCTTCTTCTGTCACTTCTGCAATTTCCGTGACTTTCGGCACATGCACAGTTGTCGCGAAACAGAATATTGCTTCAATTTCTCTTGCGCTAATATGCTGCTCTCTTCCCGAAGTGATGAAGATGTCACCCGTGAACTCTGATGCCCTGAATCTGCACCGAGGGGTAAGTAAAGCATTAGGGGCATTTACCAGGAAGGCTGGGGGGGAGCATGGGGGGGGTCTATGGGGGTTAGGTTTTTTTAAATTAAGGATTAATTCTCCTTTAATCTTTTAAACACTGCCACCTACTGGGCAATCCTTGAACTATAATTGACCCCAAAAAAGGGAGATAGCTGCCTGGGTGAATCAGAGGACCACTTAGGTGTCCAAACACAAGGGAAACTGCCTGAGTTACACTATACCTAAACCTCAGGTCTTTACATGTGTATAAACACGTAGGATGTGTACACCAAATACCAGGAAGCAGGAAAGGAACCTTCTTTAATAAGCCATGCTGCAGTAGACATAAAAAGACAATTTCATCTTCCCATGTCTTAATTTTAATTATTTAATGAAACATTTATTGAATAACACATTAACCTTATACGGTTCCATAGACCAGTATTCATTCCATTCTTTACAATTTGAAATGAGCTAATCTAATTTTAATTATATTTCAATTAATACAGTGCACTCAAACAACAAAATGAAACTATGCATAAAATATGAATTATGTGTCATAGCATTTGCCACATCCAGCCACATATCTTCCTTTTAATAGCAATAAATCTAGCAATAAAACTAGAACCTCTCAGCTTGTTTTCATTTCTGCTAAATACAACCTCATTTACTGTATATCTAGGGCCTCCTCGGGGGGCTCTGCAAAAGAGCAGTATTTTAAAATCAGTGCTCTCGATAAATTGCTACCCAATCGCATTGTGCAGAACGCACAACAAAATCAAGTGTGTTCTGAATATAGCAACACTTTTAGTTTTATAGCTTTCTTCTTTTATTGCAAGTCCAGGTCTGCCAGCGGTGAATTGAAACTGAAAAAAGAATATTAGAAAACATTAGTGCTTGCATTATGACATTATGAAAGGGAATAATAAAATAAACAGCAGCAATTTGAAACAAGATGCAGATTTCAGAAGCGATTGGAAAGATCATGTTGTATACCTCCCAACATTTTGGAAGTAAATAGAGAGAGAAAAAATTTTTTCGCACGTAGCGCAGCAACATTTTTTGACCCCTTTCTGTGGCCACACCCCCGAATTAATATGTTCATTTTGCAAAATTTGGCAGGTTATGAAAGTTTGAAAATATTTCTCCATATCTGTTTTTTTGTGTCTCATAATTGTTACAAAGTATCTTATTTGCACTTGTTAGCTGTTCTGTGCTCTCTGCTAAAAGCCAATTAAGTGAGAAACTTTGTTTATCTTTCTGGCTGTTCAGTGCAGAGAAAAGAGGGACTTTCCAGTACAAATGAGGGACTGCGGGTTGAGCTGTCAAAAGAGGGACTGTCCCTCCGAAAAAGGGACAGTTGAGAGGTATGTATGTTGGTGGGGGTTTGTTAATAAAAGGATGTTTAAAAGAAATTATATTTTAGATATACAGATATGGGATCAGTTTTCCAGAAACCCATTATCCAGGAAGCTCAGAATACAGGAAGGATGTCCCTCGTAAACACAATTTTATGCAAATACAGGTATGGAACCTGTTAACCAGAATGATTGTGACCTGGGTTTTTTTTCTAATAATGGATCTTTCTAAGTCTAGTAGAAAATCATGTAAACATTAAATAAAGCCAATTGGCTGGCTTTGCTTCCAATAAGGATTAATTATATCTTAGTTGGGATCAAGTACAAGCTCCTGCTTTATAATTACAGGGAAAAAGGAAATCATGTTTTAAAATTTGGATTATTTGATTATAATGGAGTCTATGGGAGACAGCCCTGTCTGTAATTCGGAGCTTTCTGGATAACGGGTTTCCGGATAACGGACCAAAGGAGAAAACAGGCTTGAAAAGAACTGAAAACTTTATTTAGGCCACAAAGTAGATAAAAACATAGCCTTACGCGTTTTTTAAAAACAATTTACTTTTTCGATGTAATAATTAAAACAGTACATTGATCCAAACCAACATATAATTAGTCCTTAGTGGAGGCAGAATCAGCCACTTGGGTTTATTTAATGTTTTAATGATTTTCCAGTAGACCTAAGGTATGAAGATACCAAATTATGGAAAACCCCATTTGGGTGTTGTGTCATTCTTCTGATAGATATCTCTTTTGATTGTTCATTGTTAATAACAATAAAAACAACAAAATGAACTACCTATATAAAACTGGGCAAATTCTACTGTATTATGAGGTCTTCCTGAGAACTGAAATAGAATGTTGATCCAATTCCAGACATCTATCGGAGGCATCGTATTTCTAAAATTAAAAATGATACCTTGCTTCTTATTAAGAATTGCTTTAACTTCTCAGGAGAATTTCATACAGCACAGAAACAGCAAAGGAGTCAATATACCCAATTCATTTGGTTTCCATTAGGCAGGGCAGGGCCAACCCCCAAGTTGAATGGAAAGAAGAAGCAATTTTGGGGAGTTTTGTTTTTTATGGAAATAGGCCTGGGGCTTTTGGTGGTAGAAGGGAGGATCAAATGCCAATTAATCATGTTATGGGAGGCCAAACTACAAAGGGGACAAGTCCTTTTAAAATCATCTGTTTATATCTGCAACAACATCATAAATTATGTTGGCTCCCAGGGCCGGAACTAGGGGTAGGCAGAGTAGGCACGTGCCTAGGGCCCAAAGCTGGAGGGGCGCCAGGCACATACCTTCCATGCTGCCTGCCTACCCCTAATCCGGTCCCCTCTCTTCAGCAGAGTCGGCTTGCGCGTCCATTTGCGCATGCGCGCCAGCATCTGTTGGCGCATGCCCGCCAGCGTCTGTTAGGGCATACACGCTAGCGTCCATTTGCACATGCGCGCCTGCGTCCATTCACGTTTGCACACGTCAGTTCGCGCGAACCATGTCGGCGCTGCGGCCAGCCAGGTTGCCTTGGGCGGCTGGCTGGGCCCGGCTCTGTTGGCTCCCTCTCCTACACAAACACTGCCCCCGATATATTTACTCTGCTGACGATATTTCTTTGCTAGACTTTGAAGTCAAGCATCTTCCCTCCATCTACCAAAGCACATGGCTAGCAACCCCCCCAATTGGATAAGCAAACAAGGGAAGTGGCTTGTGACTACGGAAACTGCCTGCACAGATTATTAACTCCTTTGTGAGTTTATTTCCTTCTTTGTTTTCAAGATGTCGGCACCCATGGCCATGTGGTAATGTCGTTGCAACCAGGGAAATTAAAAACAAAATGACGCTAGACACCCGGGTTCAATGCCCTAATATAGGTCTTAAGCTGGCCATAGATGTTGAGATTTTTAAAAGATCAAGATCCTGATTGTGTGACCACGATCTTCTCAGAACGATCGTACGATCGTACAGATTGTCCATCAACTAAATAGACCAATTTGCCAGGAAAACAAAGGGGAGCTGCCTGCTTGGCCCTCCAAACATAGATAGATTGCACTGGGAACGACAAAGATTTTTTGACCTGGCCGATCAATTTCCTGACAGATGTCGGCTGAAAAATCGTAAGATGCACGATCGTTCGAATCCCACTAACCGCACAATAAATTCTAAGGATTGGTCGGGCTTCCCTAAAGTCGGTCGTTTGGCAAGAAGAATCGTCGCGTCTATGGGGAGCTTTACTTGCTTAAGTTCCTCTGTGCTCCTAAATTGTTATCTTGCCTTGATTCATCAGTTCCTGACCTCCTGCTTTGACTGCTTGCTGCCTGCACTGATCCTATTGCCTGGATATGGCTACAAACTCTCTTTACCCTCTCAGAAACCAGAAATTGGACTTTTTTTGCATATAGAATGGAATAATAAACACTGATAGGTAATAGTTTACAGTGAAGTCCTTAGGTCTCAAAGGAAAGACTCACCAATTTGGAGCAGAGGCCCAGGTGAAACGCCCTGAACCTTCAACTGAGGGAGCGTCAAACGAGTAGGAAAAATGAGCAGGCACTTCCAAACACCAATCTTCCAGACAGACTTGTCAAATAAAAGCAATTTTTATTTCAGTGCACTAAGATACAGCTTTACGCGTTTCGTATCATTCAGACACTTAATCATAGACTACATGATCCCATTTCCCACAGCTTATTTAAAACAAGATAGATACTAGAGTTACACATATACAAACTAACACAATGTCCCTGTTATATTAAAAACTTGGTCAAAATTATATTGAAAACTTGGTCAAAATTGTTGTTTTTTGGCTACTGATTATAATATTTTTTACATTGTGTTCGTGTATAAAGTTTTGGTTGTTTTGACTTCAAAGAGAGCACCAAGATGGTGATTTACCAACCCATTAAGGGTTGGTTTATCCATAGTGAGGTCATACTGAGGGTTACCAATAGTAATGTTTCATGTTGTCTCATATGTGTAACTCTAGTATCTATGAAGCTTGTTTTAAATATGCTAAGGTCAACTTCCTTCCTTTACTTTCTTTCTTTTCAAGAAATACACCGTGAGAATACAAGTATAAAGAAGGTTACTGAATATCTATTGGACATATATAATCAGTAAGACTGTTCTTTAAAAATAAACTGTAATTAATACATACTGGATAGAAGGAATGACGGTACATACGGCAGACTGTTTAGCATACTAAAAGCCAATCAGACTAAATTATGTCGTATACTAAACAGCATCTTTGCTTTGCATACTAAATCCAGCATTCCAATGGGACAGATGTTTGATATGCCAGAGAGATATCTGATCAGTAAATCAGAGGATATACTTTAAATAAAGGGATTATGACACAGACCTGCTCAGAAGAACTACTTAATGTATAAAAGGATCTTTAAAGTGAGACAGAACTCAAAAGTAGTGAAAGGTCCTTCATTACAAAAGACCGATGTGACTATATTTTTATTATGGTATGAACTATAATTTAGCTGCAGAAATTCATTTATTATACTGCCTGTGCTACAAGTATAAGGATACCTGCCTGTCCAAAACCCTGTCCCAAGTCAGGGGTATTAATTGGGGTTGGCCCTCCCTTTACTGCTGTAAAAGCATCTGCTCTTCTGAGAAGGTTCCCACTAGATGTTGGGTTGGTGGGAAAAGTATTGCTAAAAGCAATTTTCCTGCTTAAATGTAGAACCAGGCTAAGCTCCAGGCTCTGTACCTATGGCTGATGACTGCATTGTGTTACATAAACACGTGGAAAATGAACCATATGGAGCTGCACAACCATAGCTGGGTAACTGGCTACAGAAAGCCAGAAAGCTCAAGATATGATTATCAGCACTAATGCAATGCAACACAATCCAGACTTCACATACAATACACACCTCTGCATAGAGACCTTTAGGTGTCAGATATGATAGAAAGGCCAAACTATTTTATTTATTGCCCAGTGTGCTCACCAATGAACAGAAAGCCCTGACATATGGCACACAGGATATTTTCTCTGATCCCGTCCAATAGTAATTTAGACGCCAGTGTCCATTAATGGACGCCCATTGACTTTAATGCAAATTTTTGCCCGTTTTGCTAATTTCGCAGGAAATTTGCAAATTTCATGGCGAAGCGAAACGAGACAAATTCGCCTATTAATATAAATTAGCCCCACCTTATGTGTGTGTCTGTATGGAATATTTGTGAACAATATGGTGGATTTTGGCCAGTAGATGCAAACGCAAGTGTTTTCTAGACAAAATCTGCCCCCTGTGTGTAGTGATAGGGGTCTTTAATTTATTCCTGTTACTAAATACATGGTAAATGTGCTATTGGTGCTAGGGGATCTGCAGAGAATATACTATATGCATTGTAAATGGTCCACATAAAGAGGACTGGCCAGGATGAGTTGGTCTTACAGTAAGGCCACGCCACACCTAAAACCCAATGGGGAGTCAGTTTTACTTTAGATAACTTTAAGCAGATAGTACTTAGCCTTTCCTGCCAAAACTCAGGGTTCCAATGCCTAGCAATGGTGCATGCAAGGAGCTTGGGCAGATAAAATGTGGCAGGTGATGCACTTCTTCAGATCAGCTTATTTAGACCAAGACCATCATCCAAAAATGCACTCATCATGTTATCTGGGCATTCACATGTTTGACCGCTTTTAAGAATGAGTTCATAGATTTGACAACCCAAATATTTACCCATTGAGTAGCCACCTTAACTGGACTCTGGCTTCTCTAAAATGGGCTGTGGCCAGCCATCGTGGAAAGAGCAAGAGTTGCAGAAGGAGTAAATACACACATATATATATATATATACACATACATTTTATACAGTGTATATATACAGGTATATTTGTAATTATATCATCTGTACTGTTTGCTAAACAGCTCATTTCAGATGGCAAGCCTTGTCCCTCTAGGGGCTGAACTGGACTTTTGGCTTCCAATGATGTCATTTGTCCTTGTTCCAAGCTCATGCAGACTTGCTTATACTGTATGTTGGAAATTGTCCCGCTACACTCTAGTGCTTCAATTTAAATAGATGGACAGATGGCCTGATATTCTCCAACAGAAACATCTAATACAAAGCAGAATTAATGTTAGCTTTAATTATGTTGCAGGTTCTTAAGCAGCAAGGCAATCACTATGAGAAATATGGTGTTTTCCATTTTTGGCCTACCATCATTTAAAACATTCCTCCAGGATCCTAAAAGGTGTTTTTTATGTTTTTTTATAGAATAAGAAATTGGATTGTCCTTCTAGTATTAGACTATGTTGTGGTGCTTCTCAATGGGTTGCAACCCCAATGTTAGGATGCCAAATTTCCAAATAAAGTAATATTCACCAGATGAAGGCTGAATGGCCGAAACATATTTGGCACGATTTCCCTGCACTAAACACAGAAGGATGATTTAAAACACTTTATGTGCTCTCCGGGTACTGCTTCAACTTTATTTGGTCTCTTTTTTTTTTTAAATGCCCCTCAGTGGAGAGTTGGCTCAATAGGAAGCTCAGAGAGGATTCATTGGTCAAAATATGCAATAGATGTAATCTTCAGTCAATATTCCTTGAACCGTCCTTCCTTCCATCTTCCTGCTCTGTGATTTGTTTCTCTCAGTTATTCAGTAGTGACAGTAATCGAGGGGAAAGTAGAATTGTTGATCCATAGAAAACTCTACTTCACGCTTCTATTGACATACAAGTAACATAGTGAAGGCTCACAAATAGAACTGATTTTGTGTATTTACAATACTGCATGCACCAGTGTTAGTATGGGGCCTCAATAAATAGTGAATAAAGTAAAATATATTGTAAACTATAAGGATATTATAAGTCACTGAGGAGTTCCATAACCAGGTTACTTCTAATATCCTCATATTTTCCAACAAGGGTTTCTTTTTATTTATTATAATACACAAGTTTTAGGGAGTCGTGTGCATAAATGACAAAACTTGCCTCAAGCTACATTTCCCTGCAAGTTACCATGGGCCGCAAAAAAAAGTTATCCGGACCCGCTCCGATGGAAGATGATAAAAGCGGTGGGATGGGGTAATGGCATCACAGGACCCATCTCAGGGCAGCTTAGGGCTCAAATCAGCCACTTGTCACCCCTTTACTGTTGTGTGCACATACATGCATGCATTTAAAGAACTAGCAAATCTCCTGCATATCCCCAGTGCTTTGGAACCCATTCAGATGCAGCTTGGCGGCATGCCGCCCCTAGGCGTGGGTCATTGTGACATTCCCACAAGTTTGTGTCTGTGTATGGCTCTGATCTTTATAGTATTTATTGACCAAATAGATCTATAGGAAAGGAAGGTGGCCTTAACCTCTTGCTATGAAATGAGATCTACCAGACTGGGCACCTGATACTATGTCAATACAAAGAAGCAAAGGAAAGAGAGGACCATTTAAAATCTAATCAGAAGATAATAAAAGGCCTCCTATACCATCACAAAAGAGCAAAACCAACATGAAAAAATACTATAAGCCCAGTAGCACATTGGGATTTTCAGGTCTTTTGTCTTCCATGTTGTTGTTTCAGGGAGGAACATGATGCCCTGAAAACTGATTCTTTCCAATAGATGTGATTTATACAGGAGAGTTTGTGCTCCAACTGCACAGGTTTGAATTGTTTTTAATCATATGTATAACTACACATTTTATATGTCAGTATTATACCAATGTGATGTGACATTGGAGTGGTAGTTTATCTAAATCATGTTAACTCCACAGAAGGAAGGGGTATGTTTTGCACACTGACATTTGCTGCTACTTACTTCTTTTTCTCTACAACCCTACCATAAACCAGAAAGCTACCCTTGAACTAGTGTTACTACAGTATATGAACTCTGTACCACCTGAGAAGGAGCACCTGGATTGCAGGTCTGGGGACCCACCTCAATGGACACTCATGATGTTTTATTCTGTTTGCAATTGCCATTTCTGAGCCTAGGGCCATTTTTTATTCTTGTACTGAAAACTGAAATATGTATTTAATGAAAGGTGAATCACTGGGTAGTTTCTTAGTTGACCAGATAAGCAATGCAAGGTTCTGACCATGGGCTATTTTTCAATTCATTTATGACCTTGAAATTAGCAAAGGATCTTGAAACTCCATGTTTGTCATGCCAAAATTTGGTATATGGCATCTGGTGTTTACCCATTCTTCTAGGAACATTATATATCTATATATAGTGTGTGTGTGTGTATATATATATATATATATATATATATATATATATATATATATATATATATATATATACACATATTCTTGGGAATCTCGTATATAAATGGTACTGCAGTCATTCATTATCTGTTATAGGTAGACACATATTATTATGCCTAAGAGGAGACATGGACCCAAGAGAAAAGAGCATAAGTTGCCTTGGTAAAAATGTAAGGGCAATGGCACATGGCAATTCTGGGCATTTTGTTGCCGAGTCATTTTCAGTCGACCGGGTGGGTATTTGCTTCCATTTATTGTTTTATGGGCAAAAATGCAGACACAAGCATAAACAATAATAAAAACAAATGAGCAATGAAGTTATGAACAAGGGTTGTCAGACTCAGAACTGTACTTGGTATCTAGGGCAAGGTGATTTGATAATGTCCTATATAAAGAAATCGCTAGGGACCTATTTACTTGCTGGAACAATGTCATGCCTTTACATTACAGAAGTGTATTCCTTTTTAACAACATAAACAATTTTTCAGTTCAGGGTGAAAACAATAAATATGAGAGACTGTCATGGCTGATACCATAAATAGATGTTGCAAACCTTAAATATTGTCCTTATTGAAACAAAATTTAGAGTTTCATAAAGAGCTGATTGCCTGTTAATTTGACATCAGTAGCAGGAATGCTTTTGGAGGGCTAATAAGAGATATGATACTTGAATACATTGCAAACCACAATACTATGAGTTTGTGCCAGCATGGTATTAGATCTTTCCAGACTCATTTAATTTCCTTTTAGGAGAAGGTGAGCAGGAACCTAGACTCTGAGATGGCAGTGGATGTGATCTACTTAAACCTTTCTAAAGCATTTGATACAGTACCACACAAAAGATTACTGGGTAAATTAAGGAATATTAGCCTGGAACATAGTATTTCTACTTGAATAGAGAAAGGATAAATTACACAGAGGAAGTAAATTGAATATTTTATAATTGGACCAGTGTTGTTAAGGAACTGTCTACAGGGTGTTTTCCGTGTTGCTTTGATTTTTAATGTGTTTATAAATGACCCTGAGATGTATGTATTATATTAAAAATGTATTGTGTATGAGTATAATATATCAGTACAGACCTATGTTTCTTATCCTGTTTCTCAGGGAAATCTTACAAAAATCATAGTTGGACAATTGTATTGATTGATAATGTTAATTTTTGATAATATTAATTTTTTTATTGCAGTAAGAAATAAGAGGAATCATGGTGCCCCCCCCCAAACCATAGGTTAGAAATTGTATGTATATTTTAACAATATACAGAACATTCTTTTCAAGCCTAACTATGTAAGATCAATCTGAGGCAGTCCACTTCAAGACAATTTAGAAGTAGTGCATTCTCAAATAATTTACTCCCAAACAAAATATTGCTTATTAAATACAACCAGGGTGTAACTATAGAGGAAGCAGACCCTGTGGCTGGGGAACCAGGAGGTATAGGGGACCCCATGAGGTCCTAAGTTCTCTGCTCATAACAGTTATTCACACCTTATGAGAAAAGCAAACAAGCCTTAATATGACACTACAGAAAATTAGATGAATTTCTTATGCTTCTGCTTAATGAGGTAACAGATCCCATGCCTGTTAAATGTCACAAGTTTCTCTGTTGTTTTTATAATATACACATAATCAATTTTCATTTTAATTTCCTCCTTGCAATATCAAGTAGCTCCTAAACTTCATGTAATCCGTCCCTGCGCTTGCACCAGTAGATAAGTACGAAAGCCCGGGGCACTGATGGAAAGCAAATTAGTCGTTGGATTTGAATTCCAAACACTGGTTTCATAAACCTGCTGCAGTCTTTTAATCAGTGCTGGCACCGAGCTGAGGGCTACGGTTTTCCCTTCTACCTACAGCAAATGTTTTCTGCTCTGGGATTTATGAGCCGTTGGTGCAAGACAAGGAGACAGACTATTTCTTTTAATACACAAATATTTCGCATAGTAGCCTACAAACTGATATACCACCAGAATAGCATCAATTTGTGTTACATTTAGAAAGTATCTGGATCTATTTGTGAAGGATACAAAATCAGGAATTCCATCCCTTGATGGATTTGCTGATAAGAGTGTTTAACACCTTCTCTGGCCTGGATACAATCTTCTAAAAGTGATTAAATTGTTTGAGATCTTTCCAGAGACTTCTCTTATGGATGCAGGACGTGCAGTGCTGGAAAATTGCAGTCTAATCTGGACAGAAATGCCTCATCATTTGAGATCAGTCACACTGACTTTGTCTTTATTGGCATTTGCCTTGAAGTGCAACTGGACAGCTGAACCAAAAACAAGCCAAATGAATTCATCCCTGCACAATGAGACCCTTGAGACCTTATCTGTAGGAGAGAAGCTCTTCAGCACGTAGTCTCCTTTTGCCATCCTTCTAAGATGTACATCCAATTGGTCATTTATGTGCAATGTGCAATTTTGGATATAAATCACCATTTTTTGACCCATAACACAGAGTTCGTTAAGGCAGTGCACTTGAGTTTGTACACAATTCGGGCGCAATTTGTATCTAGCATTTTTAAAAAGGGGCTTGTATCCCTTCTGGAGCTCACATTCAAAATGGTGGTTGTAGTCCATTAACTTGGTGCAAATCTGGTACACCTACTCATGCAACCGCTGTGAGAACCCTGGAGCTACCATCAGATCCAGGTGATAGCTCCAGGGTTCTCCAGTGTTACTAGAAACAGTTGTGCACAATTTATCAAAAGAGGCAGGATAGATGCATTAGCAAACTTGGAAGTGCAGAAGCATTGGACACAATATATGCTCTCCATTGCATCTTTAGAACACACATGGGTGCCCCCTTTTATCTCACTATGTGCTTTTTTCCAGTAGTTGGTAGATTGCTTTCCTATAGTGATGAGCAGAAAGTTTTGGAAGGCACGAATTACTAGTGGAATTCCGAATTTCACCATTGATGATTATTTTCAGGAAACTTCAGGAAAATTTTGGCCAAAAATGGTTGCTGCCACAAGACAGCCATTGACCCCGATGTACTTTTCATGAAAACGTAGATGCAAATATTGACTTACATGTATTATGCACTGGAAAAAATTGCAGAGAAAAAAAACATCCATGGTTCCAATGTATGTTTTGCGCAACAAAAGGAAATGAGAAAATACACCTCTTGACTTTCACCATTTCATGGATTTTTCAGCAGTTTTTTCCATTTTTTTGCCGAAGTGAAAAGTGGACCAATTCGATTATCACCACTTCCTGTATTATGTGATAAACAATGGACCAACTTGCACCTTGGCAGTTAACCACAGCAACCAATCAGATGCTTGCTTTCATTGTTTGATCTTCAGGTAGCTGAAGAAAGCCAATCACTGATAAGCCACTTAGGGTTAGTGCTTAGGTGCAGAAACATCAAAGCAGGCCGGAACATACCGAACCGCACGTAGTTGAGAAACAGGAGCTGGATATTAAAGTAATAGAAAATCACATTTTATTTTCCAAAATTAAAACAAAAGCCTGATGCGTTTTCGGTCACCAGGGGACACTTAGTCATAGGCTGATCATATGATACAACAAACAGAGTATTTAAAGGAGAAAAAGCCAATGGAGATGTATAGGAGGGGCTAACTATGGACTAATCGTAATTCACCCCTGGGAACAAATCCTAATAGCTATATCTATATACAATTATAGCTTAATTAAGGGAAATATACATAGAACAAGGTAAATATAAGGATAAGTGACTCTGGGATAATGGGACCCCGATAATCATGAAAGAGACCACCCAGCAATAAGAGATGCCTGGAAATGGATTCCAAGGAAAGAGGCTTGTGAGTACTCACACCCAGGAGAGGTCATCACTGTGGATGCCTGTTCCAGCTCTGTGTGAGACCCCGGGTAAGTTTGCCTGTGGGAGGGTACTTAAAGGATCCAGCATGTGTCCCTTGTTTGAGAAACAGGCTTTGTTTGTGTGCCTGCTACGTGGGAGCAACTACCTCTGTCCAGCCGGAGAGGTATTTGGGCAGGTAGCACTACCTGGGGAAAGTTTAAGCGCTCTTTGGGGGAAAAGGGACTGAGACTCTCTATGTCCACCTGAAGTGAATTGTGGGACTTGGTAATGATTTGCCAGGTTTGGACTGCACAAGGGTTCCTCAGGGTAGTGGGTCAGTGATATGTAAATTGCATATTTACGCTGCATTTTTCTTCTTATGTAAAGTTTTACTGCAATGGTGTTGTTAAACATTTGTCCCTAGGTGGGCCACCCGTAGGTCTATTCCTGGATCCCACTAGGTGGAGGCACTGCCATGAAAGGGGAAATTCCCAGTACCTTTTCATTTAGCAAAGGGGATTCAGGACCTGTGGATGGTAAGATATTAATGCTGGATATCCTATGGCACAGGGGGGTGGTCAAGAAGGGGGTTACACATCAAAATCTAATGTCTAAGTAAATTATCCATTTTGCTTCTATCCTTAGCAGTTTGGAATGAATATTCCCTCCTCTAATATTACGGACTACTTTGTCTATACCCATAACCTTCAAAAAATTAGTCTTATTATTACATTATTCAAAGTGTTTAGCAATAGATGTTTAACATATTTTATTATTAATATTAATATAAAGTTTGTGCTCCCAGCTTAATAACTGCTTTGCAGCATGGGGGATAGCATTCACCTCAGCTACTGCTAGAATGATGACACGGTGGAAATTTACTATATAATATCCCTAGAACTCACAGCAGGATGACACAGTGACAATTCTATGTATAATACCCCCAGAATTCATAGAAAGATGGCACAATGGCAGTTGCATTTAAATTTACCTCCAGAACTCAAAGAAAGATGACACAGTGGCAATTCCATATATAATACCCCAGAACTCATAGCAGGACAACACAGTGGCAATTCCATGTATAATACCCCAGAACTCATAGCAGGACAACACAGTGGCAATTCCATGTATAATACCCCAGAACTCATAGAAAGATGGCACAGTGGCAATTCTGTGTATAATAACCCCAAAACTCATGGAAAGATGGCACAGTAGCAATTTCCTGTATAGAAGAAATTACTTTGAGCCCTTACTAGGCCAACTAATCACTCTGTCACAGTGGAGTTCCCAAGAAGAACTCAAGGTGTGAATATAGTGACCAGAAATATATTTGTGAAGTGCTGTCTCCCCGTGTATCTCAGCAGGAATTTGTGGAATTATCCACATGGAAATGTGAATATAGATGTAGGGGACAAGTTTAGCTTCCCTTTATTCAGGCAGTTCCCTAAACTTTTGAATACCTAAGTGTGGTCCTATGTTATAGATGGGAAGCTGTTTCCCTTTCCTGTGTTAAAGTATTCTACTGGCAGTTCAGGAACCACTGGTAGATGTCACTGCTCTATTGAATACAAGGGAAAGCATACAGTACATGCTCAGTCTATTTTCTTTCTGGATTCCTGATGTCACTGCTTTATTGAATAAAAGGGAAAGCACACATGCTCAGTTTATTTTCTTCCTGGATTCCCTTGGGTAGGCAGGTGGGGCATGATTGGAGCATAGGAAAATAGTCCTAAGGATACTCTGTCACAGATCACACTAGGTGTGATAGTTGGTAGTAGGTAGCTAGTAAGCCGTCTGAGCTCCACCAAAGAGATTTAGTAAGTATGAGAGTCCTGCATGTACTACCCCAGAGTTTGGACCAAGTGTGCAGATTTAGGGAATACTGTAGCTTGGCTCCACCTGAAGTGAATCCTGAAAACTGGGAATGGCACTTTCAAGTTGAAATAATCCATTGCTCAGTGACTGAATGTTTAGATTGGGGCATCTGACCTTTCTTTCTTCCTTGGTATAGGTAGGATATAAATGTTTTGTTGGTGTTTATGTGTCACAGAAAGAAACATATATTGAGATAAATATGAAAGAACATCATCCTTTATAAAATTTTAAGTAGTAGCATATCAAGAACCGAGTAAACAATGTGTGAAATACCCATTAAATACTAGTAGTATTTTGGTTTACTGAGCATATTTATTAACTTGTGGTATTTTATTGTGCTCATATTACAGAGCCTTTCTATTATGATTTTCTATATGCTTTCTCATTTCATTTCCCAGTATCAATCTGCACAGCAATTTCACTAAAATAGGAGAAGAGATAAAGAAAACAATATAAACTGGAAATGACGGAGAGTGAAGAGAGTGTGGCACCTAGTGGAAGGTACAGCATGTAACAGTATTGATGTATTTTATATTTCATTATATTCCCTGTTTATTAAAAAAAGACTGCTGAATCTAGTAGAGTAAATATCTTTGGTTATAAATGTAAGGGGGCCAACTGTCTGGTTTGTAAATTTCGCTGTTTGTAAATTATTTGTGTCAATCCCAAGACAAATGCCACAATGACATTTTTAATTCACCCCGGTGATATTTGACGATGACCTTAGTTACGGATCTTGTTTAACTTGAAGTGGTAGTTTTTTCTGAGGCTGTTAAAGAATAAGGGCTAAAAAAAAAAAGGATTAATTGAATTCTGATCAGTGTCTCAGTCAAGATGGTGAGAGATGAACTTTAGCATTAATTAGCATTGTTCTGAAAGGTGAACTAGCAAAATAGGATGTCATTATATGTCATTATAGGTTTTAATGCTACGAGACATATAGGGGCAGATTTATCAAGGGTCGATTTTAAAGTTAAAAATACTTCGAAATTCGACCATCGAATTGAAATACTTCGAATATGGAAGTCGAAGTATTTTTTTAATCGGAATATGGGTATCCTGCGGTCGAAGTAAAATCGTTCGATTTTCGAAAGCGATTCGAAGGATTTCAGCGATCGATCGACTGATTTTACTTCGACTTCCAAAAACTTAGAAAAATGCTCTAGAAGGTCCCCATAGGCTTACATAGCACTTCGGGAGGTTTAATTTGGCGAAGTATTGAAGTCTAAGTTTTTCTAAAGAGACAGTACTTCGATTATCAAATGGTCGAATATACGAACGATTTTACGAATATACGAATCGAATTCGAAGTCGTAGTATCTTATTCAATGGTAAAAATATCCAAAAAAAAACCTTTGAATTTCGATTTTTTTTACTTCGAAAATTCCCTCGAATTCACTTCGACCCTTGATAAATCTACCCCATTAAAGACTAACAACTCTTTGGGGTGGCTGGATATCAATTTCTTCTCTAAATAACTCCCACTGAATGTGTAGAGAGTATTAAAGTGCAAATCTATCACGGATATTGGATTTGTCCAGCTATCTCTATGGGGTAAGTTCTAATTCAACTATTCCCAAAACCTGCCAAGTTCATGTAGAAGTCAATGGCAGATGTCCCTTGAACTATTTGAAGATGTTAATAGTAGTGATGAGCAAAATTTCTGCCAAAAATGCTGCGTGTCAAAAAAAGATTGTCACGCATCAAATTGAAGTCGAGACGAGTTTTTTTCAGAGTTTGAAAAAATTCACATTACTCTTAAAATTCAACCTTTGATAAATAACCCCCTAATTCATGCACCAAACCAGAGGGCTTATTTAAATACCTTTATGTTACTTATCTATATTGAAGGGATTCTGTCATGATTTTTATGGTGAAGTTTTTATTTCTAAATGAAACTGTTTACACAAATAACTCACTCTACAATATAAAATGTCATTCCTGAACCAGTATTTTTTTAGTTGTAATATTGGTGTGTAGGTGCATCTCAAGTCATTTTCAGAAAGAGCCAGCACTTTAGGATGGAACTGCTTTCTGGCAGGCTGTTGTTTCTCCGAATCAATGTAAAGTTGAAGTTTTAAAGAGACAGTACATGATAAATTTCGATATTCACATTTTAGATTTTTTTTTTGTCAAATTCAAATCGAATTTGGACTATTCCCTTGTCGAAGTACACAAAAATAGCTCGAAATTTGATTTTTTTTTACTTCCAATTTTCACTTGACCCTTGATAAATCTGCCCCTAAAAGTTAATTTAAAGGTGGACCAGCCCTTTAAAGTAATGCTGTTCCACTCTTCTCAATTTCTTCTCTTCTTCTCCTTTTATTTCCATATGCCCATGCTGTGTGTTTGTGAAGCTGGCCATTTTCTTCTCATATCTATATATATATATATATATATATATATATATATATATATATATATATATATATATATATATATACCGTATATAGTGGGTTCCTAAAATCTATTCATCTTCTCAGACAGGAACTAGTGTTGTATTAGTTGATGCTCTTTGTACAAACATGAATATATTCTAACGGACATCAAACAGAGATCAAAAATATCTCCTTCTTCTAAATGATTCTTTCTTTCAGCCAAGGCCGAAATAATGAAAGGGGTGTCAAGGTTCCTTAAAAAAAGACAACAGATGTGTTTCAGGAAAAAAAAACAATGAATCAAGTGACAGCATCTCACTCTTTCTTTCAAGGGGCTGATGCCTGAATTCTTCACTCTTTGGGGCAAATTCACTAACCTCCGAAAATTCGCCAGTGACGGCTTCACTCATAGCGCAACACTTCGCCAGGCGTAGATTCGCCAGGACACCGCTGATTCACTAAAATCCAAGGTTGCGTCCAGGGCACCGAACGTATGTCTATTTTAGGGTATAGTTTGTGAACCACATGTAATTTAAAGTACAAGTATGGGACTTTCCAGATAATGGATCTTTATATAAGTACAGTAGAAAATCATGTAAAAATTAAATAAACCCGATAGGCTGGTTTTGCCTCCAATAAGGATTCATTATATCTTAGTTTGGATCAAGTACAAGCTACTGTTTTATTATTACAGGGAAAAAGGAAATCATTTTGAAAAATCTGGATTATTAGAAACTTCTAAATAGGATAGGGATCTCTCCCATTGACTTATATACAACGTCGGTAGGTCTGTTATAGCGGATTTTTGGACTAAATAAATCTAAAAAAAACTCTAGTTTTTTTTTTCCACTAAAAATTTGGATTTTATAGTAAAAAAACAAAATTTTTCTAGTTTTTAGCATTCAGACTTTAATAAATAACCCCCTAAATCTACTAGAAAATAAACATTAAATTAAACCCAATACACTGGCTCTGCTTCCAATAAGGATTAATTATATCTTAGTTGGGATCAAGTACAAGCTTCTGTTTTATTATTACAGAGAAAAAGGAAATAATTTTTTAAAATGTGGATTATTTGGATAAAATAGAATCTATGGGAGATACTTTCTGTAATTCAGAGCTTTCAGGACAACAGGTTTCCAGATAAAGAATCCCTAATTATTTTCCCATTAACCAGAAATGGCCAATAAGTAAAAGATAGTTTCCTAAATCCACTTTCGAGCTTCCGACGTATAAATGACAGAGGTAAACAGCCCTATAAATTAGGGATGCACCGAATCCACTATTTTGGATTCGGCCGAACCCCCGAATCCTTAGTGAAAGATTCGGCCGAATATCGAACCGAATCCGAACCCTAATTTGCATATGCAAATTAGGGGTTGAAAGGGGAAAATATTTTTTACTTCCTTGTTTTGTGACAAAAAGTCACGCGATTGCCCTCCATTCGGATTCGGTTCCACCGGGCAGAAGGATTTGGCCGAATCCGAATCCTGCTGAAAAAGGCCGAATCCCGAACCGAATCCTGGATTCGGTGCATCCCTACTATAAATATATCCAGTGTAAATGAGAGATATTTTTCAGTCCTGTAAATTGCAGAGGCAAAGTTAAGTAAATATTTGTGTCCTCAGTCATAAATGAATATAAATATATTTTCCAAGCAGCGAAATCCTAGAACACCTGAAATATTGCCCAGCAGCCCTCAGAGTATTCTAATCATAACAGGCGATGCATAATGATATGTATAATTGCGTTAAACTGCCAGCCCAGCAGTAGCTGCTAGTTTAGTCTGACTAGTAATAAAAACGATAATTATCTTTACAGGGTTTTTTTTTCCCATTTACATGCAGTGACTAAAATGGCAAATTATGTTGCAAATAAAAAGAAATTGCAAGAAATATATTGTAGGGTTGAGGCTGGCTATGCTAGGGGAACTGTAAACTCAGATTAGCGTATGGGTGTTTTTTTTTACCCTCTTGGATATTCAGAGAACTAAAATAGGAGACTTGTTACAACTATATTTCCATATACAGGTATAGGACCTGTTATCCAGAATGCTCGGGACCTGGGGTTTTCCGGATAATGGATGTTTCTGTAATTTGGATCTTTATACCTAAATTCTACTAGAATCCAACCCCTTCTTAAAGCTATCTAATGTATCAGCCTGTACGACTGATTCAGGGAGACAATTCCACATCTTCAGAGCTCTCACTGTAACAAACCCCTTCTGAATATTTAA
The DNA here is from genome assembly GCA_038501925.1 of Xenopus petersii. Lineage (NCBI taxonomy): Eukaryota > Metazoa > Chordata > Amphibia > Anura > Pipidae > Xenopus > Xenopus petersii. The sequence continues at coordinate 11,516,243 of CM076683.1, forward strand.
TCTGAACCTCTTTTGGCGCAAATTCACTAAGCGTCGAAGCGCCGAACGCTAGCGTCAATTCGCTAGCGTTTGGCATTTTCGGTACTTCGCAAATTCACTAACGAACGCTGGCATGAATTCGCTAGTGTTACTTCGCACCCTTACGCCAGGCGAGTTTCACTAGCGACGTAACTACGCAAATTCACTAACTTGCGCAGTGTACTGAACGCTACCTTTTACGCTAGACTTCCTTCGCCACCTCAGACCTGGCGAAGCGCAATAGAGTAGATAGGGATTGTTTCAAAAAAAGTAAATTTTTTTTCTAAGTCCCAAAAAATGCTGCCGTGTTTTCTGCATGATGGGTGATAGGCTGAAAAAGATCGAAAATATTTTTGGGGCTCCCCTCCTTCCCCCCTACATTTCCATGGCAACTTACCTAGACAGTGGGCACATGTGTAGGGCAAAATAAAATTTTTATTTGCTGATTTGAAGGTTTTCTAGGCATTTGTAGTGCTGATACGTATTCCTCCATTGAAATTTGAATTTGGCGCCGTATGCAAATGAACCATCGCTAGCGAAACTTCGCTTCGCTTGGCGAATTAACGCTAGCACAACTTCGCAAACTTACGCTACCCTTGTGCGCAACTTCGGATTTTAGTGAATTTGCGAAGTGCTGGCGAAAATACGCCTGGTGAAGTGCGGCGCAACTTCGAATCTTAGTGAATTTGCCCCCTTGTGTCAGCTGTAAAGACCTACTGGTAAATAAAACATTAGAGAGATTATTATATGATCCCCTTATATATTTATACATAGTTATCATATCACCCCTTAAGCGCCTCTTCTCCAGCGTGAACATCTCCAATTTGGCCAGTCTTTCCTCATAGCTAAGATTTTCCCTTTACCAGCTTAGTTGCCCTTCTCTGTCCCCTCTCTAATACAATAATGTCCTGTTTGAGTGATGGAGACCAAATCTGCACGGTATATTCTCTTCATCTTTGGAAGCTTCACTTCAGCCCCCCTATGACACTGGCTCATCCTGGCTGCATGTCAATAATAAAAGTTACACATGGTTTCTATAGATAGAAAGACTGGTGTTCATGCCAGAAGCACAGCTTCATTCTGGAGTGCAAGGAACGTCACCCAGTGTCGGACTGGGATGCCAGGGGCCCATCAGAAAACCTTAGGCTGAGGGCCCAGTTTCCAAACTATTATTCCTCCTCTCCTCACTCAACCTCTTTTCCTAGTTTATTTTTTCTACATACTATAGTCTATTCTTGCATTATTAAAGGAGAAGGAAAGGCATCCTGCCCTTGGGGGTGCCAAATGTTTTGACTTACCTATTGAATTGACTTACCTGAAACCTGGGCCGGTGGTCCTATCAGCAGAAAACTGCTCCAGCTTGGGGTTATTCCAGTGAGCACGACGGAGCAAGAAGAAGAAGAAGACGGAACAGGATCGCTCTGTGGTGCTCGCTGGTATAACCCCAGGCTGGAGTCGTTTTCTGCTGATAGGAGCACCGTCCCGGGGGTTTCAGGTAAGTCAATAAAATCACTTGGGGGTGCCTGACATTTGGCACCCCCAAGTGCAGGATGTCTTTCCTTCTCGTTTAAGCCTCTTTGTTCCCATAAAGAAATAGGGAATCGCCATAAAATAGGCCAATGGTCAGAGGCAAGAGGCCAACTGACACTTGAGCCCACCAGGATACCAGAAAAACTCTGACACTGACTACAACTGTAGGTCCTGATGGTGGGGTAGTAAAAGCATGTTATCTTGTGCTGCTATCATAATCATGGGCCCCATAATCCTACATTAGTACAGAGCCCAAATTATTAGCCAACTAGTCACCTAGGCCTCCTGAGTGATGGGCCCTAATAAGTAAAATGGGCCCCATTTTTAAAAAAAAATGCCCCTTGCACACCTCTGATCCAGCATCCCCCACTAACCACAAGCCCGTCCTTTACCCCCCTGGTGAACACCCCCTTCCATTCAAATGTCTATCTTTTAACACAATGTAAAGGGGAAAAAAACATATATTTACTTTATTTATTTGTAGACATCTTTTTTCATACGATGCCCTTTTAGAGATGTTTTCCGTATTGCTCATTTCTAAGTGTATTACTTTTCAATCTCAGTACAAAGAAAACTGAGTTATGTCTCTGTCGAATGTTTCCGGGGCAGATGGATTGAATCATCTTATATTTCGGTTTTATACCTGTATTTAAAGCCGTCAGTGTTAAATCCTGCCGCGTGTCTCTGCGGGGATGTCAGATTGTCAGAAAGATTCTTTATTCACTATAATCATTCAGCACAGTAAATCCTTACGCAGTTTTACAAGAGGAACTGACAGCACAAAATGTATACGTACATACCATTTCACTGGTTCAAACACCATCCAATTCACATCTAATCACCCATAAATAAAAGTGAAAGCAGAGGCTGTAGTTGTCCATTCCAGGATCAAAACATGAAAACAACCCGGAGGAGAGAAAGAGAGAATATATAGTTGTGTATAGCAGTTACAATATGCCTCTAATGTTGAAGAGAGTAGATCTAAAGAATTGTAGATCCAAAGGGCCCTTTGTCCTTTGTTATTGTTTTCAATTGTGTATATACAGGGCCGCCATTAGAAATCACGGGGCCCCGTACAACAAAATTTTTGGGGCCCCCCTGGGCCCCGCCCATGCTGACGACCAAGCTCCACCCCATATCCCGCCTACTCCACATCGCAGTTAAAAGACCACAGAAAAGTAACCCCCCCCCACACAAGTTGTAAAAAGCTATTGATGGTCAGGGCCCCCTTATAAAAAATTGGGGCCCCAAAAAAAAAAAATTACATTTTTTTTTTTAAAAAAAAACATTGGTGGCAGGGGCCCCCTTATAAGTTAAAAAAAACTTGGGGCCCCAACAAAAAAAAATGTAAAAAAACTAAAAAATAAACAAACATTGTTGGCAGGGGCCCCCTTATAAGTTAAAACAAATTGGGGCCCCAAAAAAAAATTTGAAAAAAAATAAATTTTTTTTTGAAAAAAAAAAAAAAAAAACTGGTGGCAGGGGCCCCCTTACAAGTTAAAAAAATTTGGGGCCACCAAAAAGAAAATTAATTTTTTTTTTAAAAAAAAACAAACAAAAAAATACAATGGTGGCAAGGGGCCCCTTACGAGTTAAAAAAAAAATTGGGGCCCCAAAAAAAAAGTTTTAAAAAAAAGATTGGTGGCAGGGGCCTATAGAATATTAAAATAATACATTGGTGGCCAGGGGATTAAAAAAAAAAAAAAAAACACAAACTGGTGTTCAGTAGGATTGAACTCACGGCTTCAGTACTTCAACTTCGCCTCCTTTCGTGACTTCGGGTCTTTTCACCGCTTCAGGACTTCAATTTCGGCTGTTTTCGTGACTTCGGGTCTTTGCGCTGCTTCAGGACATCGGCTTCGGCTGTTTTCGTGACTTCGGGTCTTTTTGGCGCTTCGTGACTTCGGGACTTCGGCTTTTTCCGTGACTTCGGGTCTTTTCGGCGCATCGGCTTCGGCTTTTCGGCACTTCCGCATTCGGCACGCAAGAGGCAAGACGTACGGCTCGGGCGCTCGTAAGGGGGGCCCGGATCTTCAAAAAATGCAGCGCTGCCGGGCCCCCCTTCATGCCCGGGCCCGGTACGCTTGTCCCCCCTGTCCCCCCCTGATGGCGGCCCTGTGTATATATATATATATATTGTCGGCACAATAATGCAGAGCTTTACAGAAAATGTTCAACAGTCACAATCTAGAAACCAATTGACCTTCCTGTATGTTTTTTTTTTTGAATGTGGGAAGAAACTGAAATACATTTTCTAAAAACCAAACTCCCACGCACTTTTTTTTACCGTATTTATCAAAACATTTCTCACTAGAAAATCCGGTGCGGGGAAAAGACTTGATAAAATTGTGAAAGAATCCGAATCTTTCGATTACTTTGGATTCTTTTCACCGAAAACGGTGACTTTTTTGGATTTGACACCCCAAAATTTTTCAGACTATGGCCTGAAAACCACCACATTTTCGAATTATTGAATGAAACCTAGTGCAGATCATGATATCTTACAATTTTAAACGGGACATCTGCCATTGACTTCTACATGAGCTCGACAGGTTTAAAGGAGAAGTAAACCCTAAAAATGAATATGGCTAAAACTGCCATATTTTCAGAGTCGGACTGGCCCACAGGGATACCAGGAAAACTCCCGGTGGGCCCAGGTGTCAGTGGGCCCTCATATTTGACATATTTCATAGCCATTACCTATTTCTATGAGAACAAAGAGACTAAATAGATTGAATAATAGATTATAGCATGTAAGAAAAGAGACTGGCAGAGTAGAGGTTGAGTGAGGAGAGGAATTATGATAGTACTGAGAGTGGGCCCCTGATCTAAGGTATTTTGGTGGACCCCTGGTCTAAGGTTTGTGGGTGGGCCCCTGGTGTCCTAGTCCGACACTACATATTTTATATAGTGAACTTATTGCACGAGGCTAAAGTTTCAGCTTGTCAATAGCAGCAATGATCCAGGACTTCAAACTTGTCACAGGGGGTCACCATCTTGGAAAGTGTCTGTGACACTCACATGCTCAGTGGGCTCTGATTGGCTGTTGAGAAGCTAAGCTTAGGGCTCGTCACTAATTATCCAGCAGAAAATGACCTTCCCTGGCTGTAATATAAGCTGATGCTACAGGTTTGCTGATTATTCAATTCTGATGCTAATTGCCAAAGATTCTTTCCAATTTCTAGATTCCTTTATTTCTAACATTGCAGGACCTGTCAGGAAAGGAGGGTGATATTTCTGTTTAGGAAGGATACCGGATGGATAAATTATATTTACAAATTAATATATAGGGGCAAATGTACAAAGCGACGAAAATTCGCCAGCGACGGCTTTACAGGCAGCGCAACACTTAGCCAGGCAAAAATTCACTCAGACAACGCTAATTCTCTAACATGCGAAGTTGCATCCAGGGTGCCGAACACTGGCGAAGTTGCACTAGCATTAATTCGGCAAGCAATGCGAAGTTGCACTAGCATTGGCTTTTTACCCCAAAAAAAAGTTACGCTCTTTTGCAGCCTATCACCCTGAAAAAAGGAAAAAAGACTCCAGCATTTTTTGGGACTTAGAAAAATTTTCAACTATTTTTTGAGGAACTCCTATCTACTCTATTGCACTTTGCTTGGTCTGCGGTGGCGAAGGCAATTCTGGCCCAAGAGGTAATGTTCGATAAAATCCGCATATTAGTAAATTTGCACAGTTACGTCCTTCGCTAGAGCGCAACTTTGCCTGGTGATAGAATGCAAATGAGTGTCAGCGTCAGTCTCTTTCGCTAGCGAAGTTACGCCTGTGCCCGTTAGTAAATCAGCGAAGTACCGAAATGACGTCATTCTGGTCATAGTAGTTATTGTCTTGGGGGGACCCTACGCCTCCCTAATTTTGAAAATGACCTGCCTTTGGTGAATTTGACTGTAACATTCGACCTGTTCAATGTCTAATCTCAGCTATAGGGGCTGTGGAAAGGTAACAACATATCATAAAAAGGGCTTGTCACTAATTATCCAGCAGAAAATGAGCTTCCCTGGCTGTAATATAAGCTGATGCTACAGGTTTGCTGATTATCAAATTCTGATGCTAATTGCACTGGTTTCTGTGCTGCCATGTAGTAATTATCTGTATTAATTACTAATCAGCCTTATTTTGTGACATTTCTATTCTATGTGTACTGTATATTGTGAGTGGGTCCCTAAGCTCAGTAAGTGACAGCAGCACAGAGCATGTGCAGTGAATCAGCAGAAAAGAAGATGGGGAGCTACTGGGGCATCTTTGGAGACACAGATCTTTACTGCTAAAGGACTGTGGTTGCCTTGGGCTGGTAGAGAAGCACAAAACATAATGTACAATATTTCTAGCTTCTTCTTTAGTTTAACTTTACTTGTCCTTTAGGATGGAGTACTTTTTCATTTAGACTTTTAAATCATGAAAAATTCAATTTTTTTCTTCTGTGAAAAAATAGCGATTTCCCCATTAAAAGTCCGACCAGAATAAATCTAACTTTAATAAATAACCATTTGAATTTCAGTGGAAGACTGGCACAAAAAACTGGACTTCACTCCAAAAATAGATGCAAATTAAAAAAGTTTAATTAACACAAAAAGGAACATCTCAGAGGGAGGCCGTAAGCTTTTCGTGCCTTTTGGGCGCTTAATCATAGGCTAGGGATACTTGATACAACCAGTGATATTTAAATGGAAATACACCAATCAAAAAAGTGATTTGTCTAACCAGGTTGGTGTATTTCCATTTTAATATCACTGGTTGTATCAAGTATCCCTAGCCTATGATTAAGCGCCCAAAAGGCACAAAATGCGTAAGGGCTAACTCTGAGATGTTCCTTTTTGTATTAATTAAACTTTTTTAATTTGCATCTATTTTTGGAGTGAAGTCCAGTTTTTGTGCATCCATATGCCTAGCATTGCCTCCCCCAGCTGAAGGTCTGGGGCTTGAGCACCTGGACCCCCTGATGCTATTGGTGAGTTTACCTTACTGCTTACATCCATTGTCACACTGGAACCTTTTCCTATTCCCTGTTACCCTTGTTAGACTCTAGTTTAATAAATAACCCCTGTAAAGTATGAATTTTCAAATGACAAAAAAACTCAGGTCTCAAGTATTCTCGATAACAGGTCCTATACCTGTACAATAAAACTGAATAGAGAGGGGGTGAAAGGATTTCCTCTGCACCTGGGGACACCCCATCAAGTGTCTATTAGTCAGGGGCCAGTTGGTTATAATGGATATAAATGATTGGCTGCTTCACTCAGCCTTAAGGTGGCCATACATGGATAGATCCGCTCATTTGGCGATGTCGCCAAACGAGCGGATCTCCCTCCGATATTCCCACCTTGAGGTGGGCAATATCGGGCAGATCCGATCGTGGGCCCTAGGGCCCAACGATCGGATCCTAGCATTCACAAACGGGCGGTCGGATCGCGGGACCGCATCAACGAACAGATGCAGCCGCGATCCGGCGGGATTTTTAAACCCATCCGATCGAGATCATCTCAATCGGGGAAGCCCGTCGGGGGCCCCCATACACGGGCCAATAAGCTGCCGACACGGTCTGTCGGCAGCTTTTATCGGCCCGTGTATGGCCACCTTTATGTTAACACATGCTATATCAGGGATCCCCAACCTTTAGAACCCATGAGCAACATTCAGAATTAAAAGGAGTTGGGGAGCAACACCAGCATGAACAATGTCCCTGGGGTGCCAAATAAGCGCTGTGATTGGCCATTTAGTAGCCCCTATGTGGATTGTCAACCTACATTGAGACTCTGTTTGGCATTGCACTTGGTTTTTAATGAAACCAAAACTTGCCTCCAAGCCTGGAATTCAAAAATAAGCACCTGCTTTGAGGCCACTGGGAGCAACATCCAAAGGGTTGGAAAGCAACATGTTACTCACGAGCTACTGGTTGGCGATCACCCTGCTATAGGCACCCTGCTTTTAAATGTTTTGTTTTCAAAAGCTTAAGCTTAGGACTGCCCTCCGGCAGGTCACAGTAGAGCACCCAGCACCCTGATACTCTGGAAAACACCAACAACAGACTGTCTGCAAATGATCAGATGCCCAGTTCTAATGGCAGCCATAACCTCAGCCATAAAGCAGAAGAATAAACTTACATTGTCAGGAAAAGCAAGACAACGTTTTATTACACTCCATTTTAAACCATCTTTTCAGGAGCCAATGCAAACTTTAGTTTTCTCACAACAATGACGACCCTTTCATCATAATTTACTGCTGGATCGGTTTTGTGGACTCCTTAAGTGCCTCTCCAACGGTAAAACTGTTCCATTCAAACGGCTTTACCATGATTATGATTCATCTGCATTTTGTTGCCTAGAGAAACTGATTTCACTGCTTATTTCCAAGAACAACAGTTTAAATGGCTCGAGTTATTTGAAATACACACGAGCAATAAGGTCTTTTTAATGAGCGACAAGAACATTCCCTCTGTGCTCAAATGCAACAATTCTCAATCATTTCCATGCCAGAACTTCTAAACAAGACACGGTATTGCGGCCAATGGATATTTGTATTGCACTGTGCAATCAATATTAATACAGCTAAACACAGTCTTGTATTTTATTCAACATGTCAAGGAATTCAATTATGGATTTATAGATGTGCAATACACCTTCACAGGTGCCAATTTCTAGATTCCTTTATTTCTAACATTGCAGGACCTGTCAGGAAAGGAGGGTGATATTTCTGTTTAGGAAGGATACCGGATGGATAAATTATATTTAAAAATGAATATATAGGGGCACATGTACAAAGCGACGAAAATTCGCCAGCGACGGCTTTACAGGCAGCGCAACACTTAGCCAGGCAAAAATTCACTCAGACAACGCTAATTCTCTAACATGTGAAGTTGCATCCAGGGTGCCGAACACTGGCGAAGTTGCACTAGCATTAATTCGGCAAGCAATGCGAAGTTGCACTAGCGTAGGCTATTTACCCCAAAAAAATCTTATGCTCTTTTGCAGTCTATCACCCTGTAAAAAAGGAAAAGACTCCAGCATTTTTTTGGACTTAGAAAAATTTTCAACTATTTTTTGAGGAACTCCTATCTACTCTATTGCACTTTGCTTGGTCTGCGGTGGCGAAGGCAATTCTGGCCCAAGAGGTAATGTTCGATAAAATCCGCATATTAGTAAATTTGCGCAGTTACGTCCTTCGCTAGAGCGCAACTTTGCCTGGTGATAGAATGCAAATGAGCGCCAGCGTCAGTCTCTTTCGCTAGCGAAGTTACGCCTGTGCCCGTTAGTAAATCAGCGAAGTACCGAAATGACGTCATTCTGGTCATAGTAGTTATTGTCTTGGGGGGACCCTACGCCTCCCTAATTTTGAAAATGACCTGCCTTTGGTGAATTTGACTGTAACATTCGACCTGTTCAATGTCTAATCTCAGCTATAGGGGCTGTGGAAAGGTAACAACATATCATAAATTATCATTTTGACCAATGACAAGAGAGTAGAAATGCCCCCAACAAATTGTTCACAAAGGCATACACTGGTCTTCCTTCATCCGTCTTCCAAAGTCGCTTGAAGTTTCAGGTGACTTTGGAAGATTGAAGCAACACATGGGTTTTACCACTAGCGATTCAGTTTATCGCTGGTGGGAAAGCATTGACAGGAGATCCGTTGCCCGCAGAGATTTATCGACGCTAATTAATCTCCTGGTGTTCCATCAACCCAAAGGGCAGTGGCCTAGGAGGAGATTTGTCCCCGAATGTGAAAATGCATCTCCACTGGAAATAATGGAAATCTTTAAAAACCTACATTTTTAGCTGCAAAGTTTCCTCCCAAGGCAACTTTAGAAGAACGAAGCAATGCGTTGGTTTTACCACCTGCAATTTCAGTTGTTTCCAATGGAGATGAATTTTTGAAAGATTTGTTGCCCGCAGTTGTGCATTTTTATTGCAGGTGACAAATCTCCCAGTCAGCCACTGCTCTTAGCAGTGTCGGACTGGGCCGGCGGGACACCGGGAAAATACCCGTGGGCCCAGGCCCTCATGGGCCCCTGCCGACCCAGACCCCTCCCCCAATCTGCTGGCCCCTAAAGAAACAGTTTGCGCTATGCGCATGCATTCTCACAGGTCGTGCCTTTTTCACGTTCCTTCCTGCTGCGTCCAGCATAGAACACAGTGCGTGTGCGCCCCGCCCACACTGATGACCAAGCTCCACCCCATTTCCCACCCACTCCACATCGCAGTTAAAAGACCACACAGACATCAGCGCTAAAAAAGTAACCCCCCCCCACACAAGTTGTAAAAAGCTATTGATGGTCAGGGCCCCCTTATAAAAAATTGGGGCCCCAAAAAAAAAAAAAATTAAATTTTTTTTTTTTAAAAAACATTGGTGGCAGGGGCCCCCTTATAAGTTAAAAAAAACTTGGGGCCCCAACAAAAAAAAAAATGTAAAAAAAACTAAAAAATAAACAAACATTGGTGGCAGGGGCCCCCTTATAAGTTAAAAACAAATTGGGGCCCCAAAAAAAAATTTGAAAAAAAAAAAACTGGTGGCAGGGGCCCCCTTACAAGTTAAAAACAAATTGGGGCCCCAAAAAAAAATTTTTAAAAAAAAAATTTTTTTTTGAAAAAAAAAAAAAAAACATTGGCGGCAGGGGCCCCCTTATAAGTTAAAAACAAATTGGGGCCCCAAAAAAAAATTTGAAAAAAAAAAAATTTTTTTTTTTAAAAAAAAAAAAAAACTGGTGGCAGGGGCCCCCTTACAAGTTAAAAAAATTTAGGGCCACCAAAAAGAAAATTATTATTTTTTTTTTTTTTTTTTAAAAACAATGGTGGCAAGGGGCCCCTTACGAGTTAAAAAAAAAAATTGGGGCCCCAAAAAAACATGTTTTAAAAAAAAAAGATTGGTTGCAGGGGCCTATAGAATATTAAAATAATACATTGGTGGCCAGGGGATTAAAAAAAAAAAAAACCACACAAACTGTTGTTCAGTAGAATTGAACTCACGGCTTCAGTACTTCAACTTCACCTCCTTTCGTGACTTCGGGTCTTTTCACTGCTTCAGGACTTCGGCTTCGGCTGTTTACGTGACTTCGGGTCTTTGCGCTGCTTCAGGACTTCGGCTTCGGCTATTTTCGTGACTTCGGGTCTTTTCGGCGCTTCGTGACTTCGGCTTTTTCCGTGACTTCGGGTCTTTTCGGCGCATCGGCTTCGGCTTTTCGGCACTTCCGCATTCGGCAACACAGAGGCAAGACGTACGGCTCGGGCGCTCGTAAGGGGGGCCCAGATCTTCAAAAAATGCAGCGCTGCCGGGCCCCCCTTCATGCCCGGGCCCGGTACGCTTGTCCCCCCTGTCCCCCCCTGATGGCGGCCCTGGTCACGGCTACAAAACACCAGAGAATACCCTGCCATAGAAAATACTGAGAATTGTCTCTACTAAAACACACATGAGGGGCAATGGAATTAAAGTTCAAGTGATTTTGCGAATGTTTAGTGCTGCTAACAATGTGATTACCAATAACCAAAGGTCAGCTGCTCTGGAGTTTCGCTAAATACTTTGGAGCAAAAAACACTTTGCGAGTGCAACATTTTATTACATATACTATGCATGCTCGCAAACGCCATTTGTTCGTAAAGTTTGCAAGGAAGTCGTTGAGGTCTGAAATCGGTCAAAAAGGAGGCAAATGAAAATAAAAAAATATCACAACCCTCCCCCCATAGTGTCGTCACAGAGACAGTTATCGCTATTGTCTATTTTGTAGCCGTAACAAGTAGCTGGTTAGTTAAGTGATGGGCGAATCGGACCTAAAAAATTTGCGAAAGATTTGAGAAACGACAAAAAGTTCGGCAAATGCGTTGAAGTCAATGGATGGTTCACACAACTTTTTTTAAAGCCATGCAACATTTTGTTTTGTGGCTAAAAAGCAGAATATTTCGCTCTATATCTCTACTGGATACAAGTAGCTGCAGGTGTCATTGCTCTTTTGTCCAGTTCCAGTGAAACTTGACCATTTTTCCTAAAAACACTTTAATACATTAAAGGACCAGTAACATCAAAAAATGTAATTGTTTAAAGTAATAAAAATATAATGCAGTGTTGCCCTGCACTAGTAAAACTGCTGTGTTTGCTTCATAAACATTACTATTGTTTATATAAATAAGCTGCTGTGTAGCCATGGGGGCAGCCATTCAAAGGAGAAAAGGCTCCAGTTACACAGCAGATAGCAGATATGCTCTGTAGAACATAATTCTGTTATCTGTTATCCATTAGTTAACCTGTGCCATATAGCCGTTTTTCAATTTCCGCCATTGCTACACAGCAGCTTGTTTATATGAACAATAGTAGTGTTTCTGAAGCTAACACATCAGTTTTACCAGTGCAGGACAACGCTACATGATATTTTCATTACTTTAAAACACTTTCAGTTTTTGGTGTTACTGTTCCTTTAAGGTAGCCAAATGCACTCAGTTCTTTCTGCATTCTGTGAACCCTGGAGATATCATCTCCTCCTGACCAGGCAGTAGCTCCTTACGCCCTGCCTCAATAGGTGCAACATACTTGGGCATTTAGGGGCAAATTCACTAAAGTTTGAAGTAATCGCGTTACTTCGCCGATTTACTAATGGGTGCTGGCGTAAATTCACTAGTGAAGTGGACCTACTCTAGTGCTACTTATCACCCTTACACCAGGCGAAGTTGCGCTATGGCGAAGGGACGTAACTGCGCTAATTCACTAACTTGCGAATTTTACTGAACGTTACCTCTTGCGCCAGACTTGCCTTCACCACCTCAGACCAGACGAAGTGCAATAGAGTAGATAGTGCTTGCTTCAAAAAAAGTAGAATTTTTTTCTAAGTCCCAAAAAACGCTGGCGACTTTTACCTTTTTAAGGGTAGTAGGCTGAAAAAGGTCGTAAATTGTTTTTGGGGTACCCTCCTTCCCCCCTAAATTTCCTAACATATGGTACATAAACTATACAGTGGGCACATGTATAGGGCAAATAATAACAAATCTATTTTATTTCATGAAGGTTTCTCAGGCTTGTGTAGTGTAATGTATTTGCTGCTACATATACGTCCATACGCCGTATGCAAATTAGGCATCGCCAGAGTTACTTCGCTTTGCTTGACGAATTAACGCTAGTGTAATTTCGCTACCTATCCCAGAGCGCAACTTTAGATTTTAGTGAATTAGCGGCGCCCTGGTGAAATTCGACTGGCGAAGTGTGGCAAAGTGTGACACAATTTCGAAGTTAAGTAAATTTGCCCCAAACAATCGAGTGCAGACATCACTTGCACAGCGTTCATGGTAAATGATGGCAGGCAGAAGTTAGCCTGGTTTTCTGCCAACCGCATAAGCAGTTGTGTCCATAGTGGCGAATCGGAAAGCAGTTGTGGGAGGTGCAGCACAGTTGGGGTCACAAGAAAATGCCTATATGCATCTGCAATGATGCTAGAATTCCATACCACCCAACTCCCATTTTTTGCAGGACAGTTACAATTGTGACAGCTTAACCCGCAGTCCAGGATTGTTACTGAAATGTCCCAAATTTCTCTTTGATCTCCTGCACTGAACTGCCAGAAAAAGAAACAAAGTTTCTAAAATTTAATTGGCTTTTGGCAGAGAGCCCAGAATATGTGGCAGGTGCACTTAGAAATTTGTAACAATTTAAGATAAGCAAAGAAACAACTGAAACAATTTAAGATAAGCAGGTCTCTTGGGGAAACTGAGGGCAATTCACTTTCATAAGCAAAACTGTAATAACACATACAAACCACAGAAATTAGTTCAAACTTTCATACCCTGCCAGATTTTGTAAAATTACATGGTAATTAGGGGATGTGGCCGGAAAAAATGGGCGTGGTTAAAAAATTGCAGTGCTCCGCATGGGAAATCCTTTTGTCCCTCTTTGTATTTCCAAAATGTTGGCGGTATGGAATTCTGTTGAAAAAAAAAACAGGGCTATTGCGCAGAGCCGGGCCAACCTGGTCAGGCGCCCTAGGCAACCTGGCAGGCCACAGCGCCGGCTCAGTGCGCGCTCAACTGCACATGCGCTAAACTTCGCTCCAGCGTGAAACTTTGCTCCAGCATTGCCTAAGGGAATATAAGTAATGTTTCTGCACTTACCATGAAAATGTAGAAAGAAATGAAGTAAAATTGCGGCTCCCCTGGAGAGTTCACACACAATTGAGTGATTAATAAGCACACACTATACACAGCAGGGGAACCATGAATATGGAACTCAGTGGACAGGTTCTTGTCTTCTACTCCTACTGCATGGGGTATTTTTCAAATATCCATAACCTTGTTATAAACAAATAGGGACCATACCAAACACTGGAAACCTTAGTGCAGTGATCCCCAACCAGTGGCTCGTGAGTAACATGTTGCTCTCCAACCCATTGGATGTTGTGCCCAGTGACCTCAAAGCAAGTGATTATTATTGAATTCCAGGCTTGGAGGCAAGTTTTGGTTGTATAAAAACTAGGTGCACTGCCAAGTACTCTCCACTCCACTGCTAATACCTCCAATGCTTCAAAACAAACATAATTGCTGATGATTTAATGCAATTTGGATGCAAGCTGGGCTTAGTATTTTCAGAGTGGGGGTTGCGTCGCTTCTGGAGTGAGCATTAAAAACAAATTTGCATTGTCACAAGTCTGGAGTGTTTATTGACGCAAACCAATGTTGTCTAAGTTGGTGTTAGTTCCATTTCCCCTTAGTATCAATCTGTGCACAGAATAGGAAGGATAGACACATTTGCAACCGTGGGGGGTTTATATATAAAAATTGGAATTTTTCTGATTATTTTATTAAAAGTCCGACCAAAACTAGAATCCACAACTTGACCTTATTTATTATTATATAAAAGCATGATTTAATCGGATTGGGGAAAACTAGATTAAATTGAGCGAAAATCTGAATCGAATGTTTTTTTCCCCAAATCACTAAATTTTTCAGGTTTTTTCCAGAAAAGTTAGATTTCTGGCTTAATTCCAGCTCAGACCACAGAAACTTTCAAATATAATAAGGACCTCTCCCATTGACCTATAGGGTTGCCACCTTTGTAAAAACATTTTATCGGCCAGCGGGGGGTGGGAAATAAAGGGGAGGAGCCGAAACTCAAAAAGGGGTGGGCCACATCGGCGAGGGCAAGATGAGGAAAAAAAGGTAAGTTTCCACCCGAGAGCAAGGCCTTTGCTTAAAGGTATTACAAATTACCGGCAGCTAAATTGCCGGTAAATTTTTAATACCGGCCCCAGCCCTGGCAGGTGTTTTACCCGCTAGGCCGGTAAAATATCGGTCGTGTGGCAACCCTACTTATATACAACCTCTGCACGACTACGATTTTCAGATTCTGGGGTATAATAAATCTCAAAACATTCAGGGTTTTTTGCACAAAAAAAATTAGATTCTATAGTAAAAAAAAAACTAATTTTTTTTGAGTTTTTGTCTTTAGGACTTTAATGAATAACCTCCCATGTGTTTGGGCACAAGTACCCTAATGAATTGCAACAATATACGCTCTCCGTGGAGTCCATTGTGAACATAGAGAGTAAACCAGAAAACAATAAAAATACATTGTGAAGCTTTAATATGACAAGAAAAGGGCACAATTTAGTTAAAACCTCTGTAAAAAAAAATGTCATGGAATTATAATAGAAAAAGGACAAATAGAAGATAACAGTATCGCTTAATGAACAATTTATGTTGCTGTATTGTGTGTTGTCAGCCATGTCTTTCCCAATATATTTGTCTGCAATACGGTATTTTCTACCAACCAAGCAGTTAAAGGGATACTGTTATTGAATCAGTTAATAGTGCTGCTCCAGCAGAATTCTGCACTGAAATCCATTTCTCAAAAGAGCAAACAGATTTTTTTATATTCAATTTTGAAATCTGACATGGGGCTAGACATATTGTCAATTTCCCAGCTGCCCCAAGTCATGTGACTTATGCTCTGATAAGCTTCAATCACTCTTTAATGCTGTACTGCAAGTTGGAGTGATATCACCCCCTCCCTTTCCTCCCCCCCCAGCAGCCTAACAACAGAACAATGGGCAGGTAACCAGGTAACAGCTCCCTAACACAAGATAACAGCTGCCTGGTAGATCTAAGAACAGCACTCAATAGTAAAAACCCACTAAGACACATTCAGTTACATTGAGAATGAAAAACAGCAGCCTGCCAGAAAGCATTTCTCTCCTAAAGTGCAGGCACAAGTCACATGACCAGGGGCAGCTGGGAAATTGACAAAATGTCTAGCCCCATGTCAGATTTCAAAATTGAATATAAAAAAATCTGTTTGCTCTTTTGAGAAATGGATTTCAGTGCAGAATTCTGCTGGAGTAGCACTATTAACTGATGCGTTAACTGAAACATGTTTTCCGATGACAGGATCCCTTTAAGGAAAAACATTTTTTTTAGGATTCCTGCCTAGGAGCTCTAGATACACAGTTATGCTGATTTGCTGTTGTTACTGCACATAGAAGAGCAGCGCATTCATGCAACTTATTTTATATATCATTTTCATATATTCACCCTACATGAGCCAATATTTTATTTATTGTCCCAGTTAAATCAATATATTTTCTTAAAAATGGAAATATGCCCTCTTGTTCACCATGAGTTCAATGAATAGAGTTTTGCCTTCTGTTTTAATAAAGCAAAATTGCAACAAATGTTGTATAGAATATTATCTATAGTTAAAGTAACTTTGCCAATTATTGGTGTTATAAAATGTTTGCTTTATAATAAAAAATAACTACCATATGTGCATTTTTTAATGAAAACAATAGGCAGAATGTATTTTCAGCATAAGTTCTTTTTATTTTGCTCATTTTGAAAAAAATTTTGTAAAGTGGTTTAAATGTAAAAGACAGGACGAAGGACTTATGGTGAATGGGGTGCTGACTATGCATGAGAAGTATTACCAGTGCGCCATTCTGCATTTACCAGATGGTGCCGCACATTGCCAGATGCATCACAAACGGCACAACGAGGGCAAGAAAAAAGCCCACATTGCACTAATCTTTGTATAGGAGCAGCCTATCCAACTTGTGCAGATTTTGTCTCCATGGGCACTACTATCCAACAATATGGTCCCTAATGTCACTTGTTACAAGTCTAGGCCATTTTTTTCCTTCAACTCAAACCCTCATGGGGGCAAATTCACTAGAGTGCGAAGCGCCTAACGGTAGCGCAAATTCGCCAGCGTGACGTCATTTCTTACTTTGCCGATTTACTAACGGGTGCTGGCCTAAATTCGCTAGCGAAGTGGACCAACTCTAGCGCTATTTCGCACCCTTATGCCAGGCAAAGTTGCGCTATGGCGAAGAGAAGTAACTGCGCTAATTCACTAACTTGCACATTTTACAGAACGTTACCTCTTGCGCCAGACTTGCCTTCGCCACCTCAGACCAGGCGAAGTGCAATAGAGTAGATAGGGATTGCTTCAAAAAAAGTTGAAATTTTTTATAAGTCCCAAAAAACGCTGGCGTCTTTCCCTTTTTTAAGGGTGATAGGCTGAAAAAGATCATAAATTTTTTTGGGGGTACCCTCCTTCCCCCCTACATTTCCTAACATATGGTACATAAACTATACAGTGGGCACATGTATAGGGTACAATAACAACTCTATTTTATCTTATGAAGCTTTCCCAGGCTTGTATAGTGTAATGTATTTGTTGCTACATATACGTCCATTGTACTTTAACTTGGCGTCGTATGCAAATTAGGCATCGCTAGCGGAACTTCGATTTCCTTGACAAATTAACGCTATCGCAACTTCGCTACCGTTCGCCTCCCTGAGCGCAACTTTGGATTTTAGTGAATTAGCGGTACCCTGGTGAAACTTCGCCTGGCGAAGTGAGGTGAAGTGTGGCGAAGCCTGTGCCAGCGCAACTTGAATTTGCCCCATGGTGTTCTAAATGTGGTGTAGTGTGTTAACAACTTAGGGAACTAAGAGTTTGATAAAGTATTTGTTATGAGTTAATACTGATGGAGTTGATGTTCTTTCTCTGGCCTGGTGAGTTTTTTTCTCTCCGGGTGCCTTGCCCCTCCACTTCCATATTAATTTGTCTGTTCTCTGGTTGTTGCTAGTTCAGGATAGTAAAATGATGAACTTTTTTATTTGTCTCTTGTTGCAATATCATCCACAATGCCAAATAGGCATACCTTGGGTGTAAACAGTTAGTATACAGGGTGTATACAGTGCCTTCAACTTTTTTTTTCTAATTTTGGTTCTGTACATTACCACAATGAATTTTAAATGAAACTATTCAGATGCAGTTGAACTGCAGACTTTCAGCTTTAAATGCCTTGTCTCCCGCTATACACTACCCACTATGCGACGCATATCTCTGTTTGTATGGCCACCTTAAATGGGACATATACCATAACATTTAACAATGGACTAAAACATGCTAATTAACCTGACAATGAAGTATTCATTTTTATTTGTGTACCTTTCTGATCAAATATGGATTAAAAAGTCAGAAAACAGGACTTGACCCACTGCTTTCACAAACTTCAAGGTCCAAGGCTTCTTTCTGTATTGCTCAGCGGCCACCGGCTGTTCCAAAGCTAGAGACTGGACTGAGTGACAGACATAGGAGGCGCTTTCACTGATGTCATTTTGGCACAGACTTTCTTCCTTATTTCGTGTCTCATCTCCTCCCCACTGTCTACCCTTATCGGCTCCCTGCTGCTTTTACCAATATCTTCCCCATCTCTCTGTGGCCATTCCTGATCATGTCCCGTTGCATTTCCCCCACTGCTATCTCCAGTCTCCTCCTGCTGACTTTCCCGATTGGCTCCCCACCCAACACCTCTCTGCTGCCTTTTCCGATCGCGCCCCAGTGTTGGACTGGCCCACCGGGATACCAGGAAAACTCCCAGTGGGCCCGGTGTCAGCGGGCCCTCTTGCTTCTAACCATTTGGCCTATTTCATGGTCATTTCAAATTATATATAAATATATATATATATAGTATAGTAAGTAGATATAATAGACTACAAAAATAAAGAGGTGAGTGAGGAGAAGAGGAATAATAATTTGGACAGTGGGCCCATAGTCTAAGGTTTTCTGGTGGGCCCCTGGCATCTCAGTCCGACACTGTTGCGCCCCCTTACTTTTTCCAAATCGATTCGCTGCTGCCTCTTCTAATCTCTTCCTGCTGCCTTCCACGATTTGCTACCCGCAGCTGCAAGGTGGCCATCTGTGTAGGGACATCAGGAAAAAACCGGGTGGGCCCCGAGCCTCATGGGCCACCACCGGGCCAGACCCTCTCTCTGTTCTGAAATTGTAAAAAAAAAAACGGCGCAACACAGTTGTCGCATGCGTAATGCACCCAATGCGGCAGCGTGCTTGCACGCTGAGCGCTCCTGAATGTGGCATGCTTCACAGTAGGGCCCGGGCGGGGAGGCCAAAGGGTGTCTCTGGACAGCGGTCCCGGTGGGCCCCCGGGCCCCCCAGTCCAACCCTGGTGGCCATACACTGAGAGATCCGCTCATTTGGCTTCAGGGTGACGATCCATCGTGCGCCACTCAATTTCTCCTCCCTGGCTATCTCCTATAGAAAGAAGAAAGGAGTCACTTCGCACACCCTGGCCGTGTGGGGTTACGCCCCGAAACGTTGCATCCGCAAAATAAACGAGCAAGGGTTTCCCTGCTGGAAATAACCTGTTGTGCCGGTGATTTCTTCCTTATCTCCTATAGAAGGCAGGGTGGAGAAATCGAGTGCTGCATGATGGATCATCGCCCTATTGCCATTTCTGAAGAGAAGGGCAAGCAGAGAATTGGTAAGGTATTTCTTAATAAAGACTTTGCGAATTTAAAGTTAAAACTGTCTTGGTGTTTTTTTTTTCGATTAGTACAAACAACTTTTTTTTTTTAAAAAAATTTTTATGTTACTGGCCCTTTAACTCAACACTTCTCTGCTGCCTTTACGATTGCTTCCCTGCTGACTCTTCTAAATTCTTTCTGTCACCTTCCCCAATCGGCTCCCCGCAGGCTTCACCCAGCACCTCCGCTGCGGTGTCGTGTCCTAGCAGCTTTCCCATATCTCTCCCTGCTTCCTTCTTCCCTAAATAATTGTTTGGCTATTGCTTAAAAAATAAAATTAATAAAATTAATTAAATGATTTTTTTTGAGTTTTATTAAAAAAGTTTTTTTTTAACAAATCTGTTTTGCTCCAACTCCCTGCATCTGCCAATATACTGACTCTGCAGATTAACTCCCTGCAACTAATATTTAACAGTGTCTAAACATGTCATCTTATTATAGAACAATAGCTGACTGTTACATAACATTATACTAATGTGCAGAGACTGTTTGGCATTTGTTGCAGGGTGTTAGAAGTAACCAAAATTTCAGCTATAGGATAAAAAATAAATAACGTGCAGAAAGAGTATATAGTTGGATGCATGTAGTATTGGCATAAGCGTGGTTGAAGAATATCTGCAAAAACGGCAGCTGTATGAGAAACCTGGAACAACTGCGCCATCTCATGACTCCTACAGTGAACTGCATTTTAGGGTTTATGCTGCACTTTTTTATACTTTTGAAATGAAATGCCCCAACCCACATGCACCTGTTGCCTGTAACATATTCCTGTCTCAAATAAATAAGTGTTTTGTAGGGTAATAAATGTCTTGGTACCTGTGTGCCTGTGTACCTGTGGCAGCCCTGTATTGTTGTGTGGCAAGAGTTATCTGTATATTCTCAGTATTAGAGCGACAATCTCAGAACAGATGTGTCCTGCTCACTTACCCTGTTAGGGTCAGGCCACACAGGGCGTTTTGGGGAGATTTGGTCGCCTGGAGACTAATCGCCTTGTTTTTGCGGTGGCAAACGCCTTCCCTGAATATGCGCCGGCTCAAATGAAAAAATGCCGATTCGTTTTCCGAAGTCGCCCGAAGTTTCTTCGTGAGGCTTGGCAGCCAGCCAGCTCTGGGAACAGAACAGATAAGGAGACTTTAGCAAGGCCATGCAAATAAAACCACAACGCTTTTACCAAAATTTAAATATCTAAAAAGAATTTAAAAAGTAACGCAGTACAGAAATGAGATCTGATATCCTATAACCCATTATCCAGAAAGCTCCAAATTACGACTGCCATTTCCCATAGGCTCATTTGCCATTCTAATTTTTTTCATGGTTTCGCTTTACTCTGCAAAAATTAAACCTTAGGGGGCACATTTACTAAGTCCGAGTGAAGGATTAGAATAAAAAATACTTAGAATTTGGAAGGTTTTTTTTTGGCTACTTCCACATCGAATTGGCTACTTCGACCTTTGACTTCGAGCTAAAAATCGTTCGACTATTCGATAGTCGAAGTATTGTCTCTTTAAAAAAAACTTCGACCACCTACTTCACCACCTAAAACCTACCGAGCACCAATGTTAGCCTAAGGGGAAGGTCCCCATAGGCTTTCCTAGCTTTTTTTGATCAAAGGAAAATCGTTCGATCGAACGATTATTCCTTCAAATCGTTCGATCGAACAAATATCGCTAAATCCTTCGACGTCGAAGGATTTAACTTTGAGGGTCGAATATCGAGGGTTAATTAACCCTTGATATTCGACCATTAGTATATGTGCCCCTAGGGGTCTTTTTATTAAAGCATTTATAACTGTTGTAAACTCATTTAAAAATCTCAGCTGTCAATCAAATATTGCCTGCCCCTCCTCTATGCCTTAGACAATTACTTTCACTTTCCATTCAGCACTTCCTACATGTCACTGCTCTCCCCACATTCCTCCAGTTCTCTTCACCATTTAATTGTGTAACCAGGGCATGGGGATGGACATCAGGTCCCCCATTCTGGTGCACAAACAAGATTCTGAGATACAAGGCTTGCCTTAATAACACTGTACACAAAATGGCTCCTTCCTGCTTGTTATAATTATGAATTCCCAGACTGATTGGAACAAGATTCAAATAATTTATACAGTGTAATTAAAGTTCGTTTTGCATGACTAACATGATAAAATAGGATTTGGAATCATTTTGTGGGGTGACGGGTCCCCTTTAAGGCATGGTGCTCTAAATTACAACGCTATATCTGAAAATAACAGGTTACAATCATTCTGGAAAGTAGAGCCCATACCTGTGCTATTAGGCTAATATCACATAAGCAGAGGAACTGCCCAAACTACTCATACTCCTTCCAAGCCAAACTCAGAATTTCTTTTAATCATTTGTGAAAGGAACACAAGCTACAAACAAACTCTATGTGGCAAGTGCCAAAACAAGTGCCAAAACTCAGTGCATATAAATGTCTACAAAGTGAACAATGAATCTTTGTTGAAAACAGGATAGAGTCACTGGAAGCTGAGCCAAAACGACACGTTATTACTTAATTTTGGCCTCATCCCATAAAAAAGAGAGGGTTCTTCTGTTATCTTCCAGAAGGTGGCACTAAAAGACAAAAGCGATTTATATATTCAAATGCTTCATAAGATACTGGGATCCCAGAGAAACATTGGCTGTTATACAGTATGGACAATTCAGCAATTCTCTATATTGTATTGATAATCCTTCCATCCTTAGAAGACGTCAGGGACACTTATACCTTATAGGAAACACAGCATAACCTGTTCACAGCATCATTCTAAAGATCAGTCTAGCAAGGTTGTTTTTGTGAATAAGAGAGGCATACTGTACCATTATACCATTTATATCATATTTACTTGCCCTTCAGTCTACATTTCTAGTGGAAGGGATGCTCAGCATGAAGGGTAGTTAGGGTGAGAATTGTGGAGGATGGCCATTTGTCCTCCTAGATAAACCTAAAAGCCCAACTTATAAGTCAGTTTGGGTGAGATTTGGGGTAACATAGTAAGTTAGGTTGAAAAAAGCCACACGTCCATCAAGTTCAACCTTTCAAGTCTATATATAACCTGCCCAACTACTAGTTTATCCAGAGGAAGGCAATTCAGGGAGAGAATTCCATATACCAAATTAGGTGCCAGTGGAGTGCCACCAATTGAGTAACTTCTTTCTTCTCAGTAGTCTTAGAACATTTTAATTACATTTCTCTGCAGAACTAAAGAGCATCTTAACTCATGGGAATGCCCAAAAGGTAGATAGGGATCCACCAGTAGACCTTTAGCTGGTGATCAGTAGATCTCAAGACACAGCTTGTCTAAATCGCCCTCCTGTAGGTTACATAAGAAATCGTTCTTGGGCCCTCCTGTCTTAACTCACATGTAATATTATGTAAATATGGGTTTGATGTTCAGCTTGGAAATGCCCTTATACTTTATTTCATATGACTAAGAATAGACACGCATGACTGAATAACATATCATACAATTTATAAGCATTTTTAGGTCTTAGATAATGGAACATTAAACTTCACAAATAGCATCACATTGCAATAACTATACACCACCCATATGATAGATGTGGACATCAGCCAATAGAAATAGACTTCTTTCACTTTCTTTTTCTGAGGGCTTGCCTAACTTCTCGGGAAAGGTCTTCCAACATTTTGTCATTGAAGCCCTTAAAAGAAAAACAATTGGAAGGTGGTGTACAAGTTACTAGATAGAAAAACCTTCAGCAGTTTTTAGGTGCAAAATACAGCAACGATAATAGAGCAAACAAAAAACACCCTCCTCTCTGAATGCAGTGATGCCTGGCGGTGGGTGGCACAATTGGCGGTCATTTATAAACTTTGTGCAGAGCACATTCATTTGCATATAGTTGGTTTGCAGGTTTTCCCCTAAACGCCTAAACTTTGCACTGCCGTGCCCTTCTTTTTTTGTTTTTGTTTTACAATCCACAGTATAATGAGTATTGCAGACAGATATTTGCAAATAAGAAAGAGCGAGACCACTGTAGTGTTCGTTGTGTGCGGATATAAATTCGTAATTTGCGAAATATGTTTTTTCCATTTTAACTCAAACGTAGAGTGTGCTCCTACATTTTCACAATGTGGGGTTATGCCATACTTAAAAAGCTCTTAAGGTCAATGTCATTATTAGGGATGCACCGAATCCACTTTTTTGGATTCGGCCGAACCCCCGAATCCTTCACGAAGGATTCGGCAGAATACCGAACCGAATCCGAACCCTAATTTGCATATGCAAATTAGGGGTGGGAAGGGGAAAACATTTTTTACTTCCTTGTTTTCTGACAAAAAGTCACGCAATTTCCCTCCCTGCCCCTAATTTGCATATGCAAATTAGGATTCGGATTCGGTTCGGCCGGGCAGAAGGATTCGGCGGAATCCGAATCCTGCTGAAAAAGTCAGAATCCTGGATTCGGTGCATCCCTAGTCATTATGAATAAAAATTCACAATCATGTTTGCAGGTGCAAAGGGGGCACAGGCACATGAGCACTGGCTTGCAAGCACCGGAGCACTGGGGAGCAGCATGTCCCCAGTGCTCCCTATAGAGCGGCTGGGCAGCATGCCGCCCCATAAAATTTGCCACCCTAGGCCTCGCCACAAATCCGGCCCTAAATCCGGTCCTGATGCTGCTAAAATTTTGTAAATGAGCTCCTACATGTTGCATAAGCTTGGGAGAAAGCCAGGGGCCACATGACACAGGAGAGCTTTATATTTTATGCCTGCCTATGGCGTGCACATTGTGGTGGGTAAAAAATGTGATGAGCATTATTGGTAAAAAACATAGAGCTTTGCATCTGTATTTTGCATTTTGTACAAGCATACACATATAAGACCTCTTGTTCTCTAAAAGCTCATCCAAAGGGCCAAATTCTGCCCTTACATGTTATATTATTACACAGAGCTGCTGTTTGGGTTGCCACCTGGCCGGTAAAAATATTTCTTGATGCCAATGTTATTTATAAAGAAAAACCATAAAAATATAGGAAGGCCAATATTTTTTTCCAGAAAAGGTGTCATCTCTAGCGGCTGTGCACTTCCCTACATACAACAAAACTCTGAAGCCCTGAGCCACTGCAAAAACCTGTGACCATAACATCACCTGAGATTTTTTTTGCCAATTAAAGCTTTGATTTGCTGATCCAAATAACGATTAATGCTGATGCTTTGTGTCTGATTTAGACAGGGAAAGAGGAGACATGTTGAAACAGGGAGTGAGCAGCTTCTGAGCCAATTGAATTATAATTTTACAGAAACATTTATAGAAGGCTACATCCTGTTTGTCATAATTAAACATGAACTATAAATATTAAACTGGTCGAACAAGTTCTCTTAAGGTGAACATTCAAGTCACATGTCATCCCCTCATACATTGGAAAGCAGTAAATGTCTGTGCCCCTTAGATCTCCTCCACTTCCGGCAGGGGTAGTTGTTAAAGGCCCTTAATATTTTACACTTGACTTGAAGATCTGTAAAAAGAGCTCTCTCCAAAAATTATTCCAAAAGGTGATATAGAGAATTCCTTTTGCAAAGTAGAACATACTTAATAGTAGACAGACGGGTATTGGATCCGTTATCCAGAAAGTTCTGAATTACAGGAAGGCCGCTTCCCATAGATTCCACTTCAATCAAATAATTCATTAAAGGAAAACTATACCCCCAAAATGAACACTTAAGCAACAGATAGTTCATAAGTGACATATTAAAGAATCTTACCAAACTGGAATATATATTTAAGTAAATATTGCCCTTTTACATCTCTTGCCTTGAGCCACCATTTTGTGATGGTATCTGTGCTGCCTCAGAGATCACCTGACCAGAAATACTTCAACTGTAACAGGAAGAAGTGAGGGAAGCAAAAGACACAACTCTGTCTGTTAATTGGATCATGTGACCTAACATGATTTTGAACATGGTTTGTTGGTATATTTGTGAGTACAGTGAATCCTAGGATCCCAGGGGGCGGCCCTTATTTTTTAAAATGGCAATTTTCTATTTATGATTACCCAATGGCACATACTACTAGAAAAGTATATTATTATGAAAATGGTTTATTTGCATGAAGCAGGGTTTTACATATGAGCTGTTTTATGCAATATGTTTTTAAAGAGACCTACATTGTTTGGGGGGTATAGTTTTCCTTTAATTACAAATGATTTCCTCTTTCTCTGTAATAATAAAACAGCAACTTGTACTTTTTCTTAACTAAGATAAAATTAATCCTTATTGGAGACAAAACAATCGTATTGGGTTTAAAGGAAAACTATACCCCCAAACAATGTAGGTCTTCATTAAAAGATACTGAGTAAAACAGCTCATGTGTAAAACCCTGCTTCATGTGAATGAACCATTATCATAATAATATACTTTTTTAGTAGTATGTGCCATTGGGTAATCATAAATAGAAAATTGCCATTTTAAAAAATAAGGGCCGCCCCCTGAGATCGTAAGATTCACTGTGCACACATACAAACCACATGTAAGGTCACATGAGCCAATTAACAGGCAGAGTTCTGCCTTTTGCTTCCTCACTTCTTCCTGTTACAGTTAGTGTTGTAGTATTTCTGGTCAGGTGATCTCTGAGGCAGCACAGATACAGTCACGAAATGGTGGTTCAAGGCAAGAGATGTAAAAGGGCAATATTTATGTAAATATATATTCCAGTTTGGTAAGATTCTTTAATGTGTCATTCAATTTGATATAAACTATCTGTTGCTTAAGTATTCATTTTTGGGGTATAGTTTTCCTTTAATTCATGTTTCAATTATTTTTTAGTAGAGGATCCAAATTATGAAAAGACACATGAGGAAAATCCCAGGTCCCGAGCATTCTGGATAACAGCTTCCATACCTGTATAATAACTTATCTATCTAACATTTAACATGTTTACATATCCACAGTGACATATAATGGATATCTCCCTGTATGTTATGGTTGATTGTTCATTTTGTTGACTTTCAACAAATTAGCTCTTGCGTGAAGCTTTATCCGGTTTCTTCAATGTCAACCAAAATGTCATGCTAAATAAACGAGGAGCCTTATCCCAAATATACTCGCCGTGGCGGTTCTTGCAGAACTTATACGAGAAGGTATCTTGCTCTGTATTTGCTCAATAAATGGAAATGCATGCACACAAGCAAGCGGAATTAATTTGTCTAAGTCAGACAAATTACACAGCGGGTTTCCATGCAGAAGGTGAAACTTGAGGATGATTAAAAAAAAATTGTAACTTATATTATTTGAGGCTGTGAAGATGACAGCTCTGGCAAGCTTGAGTCTATATTAATGCAAACGAAAATTAATCCCCGAATGCCGACACGAGAAACGCTGCAACGTTTCATCTGCACGGCCGGGAAATTTACTAAATGTTAAGCTTTCTGTGTGCTTAACATTAAAACACGCGAGGAGTAAGATTAGGAATCGACAGATGCAATATTGAAAACATATGGTAACTTTCATTTTGCTCGCCTATTTAACATTTTCTCACAGGTTAGCTTTAAGTCCAAGTAACACAAATACCATACAGTTTGGCTGATAAAATATTCCGTTTCTGTTTGCTGAGGAATAACCCGCTTTTTATTTAAAATGTTATCGGATCTTACGGAAACTATATTTTAGTTTTCTGTTTTCATAGATTGCTTTGGCTCTTGAAGCACAAGCAGATTAAGGTCACAAGGGGGCAGAATCACTAAAGGGCGAAGTGGCCGACGCTAGCGAAAATTCTCTAGAAATCAGATCCACAGGGACATCGGCAATTTAATAATGGGCGTAGCGGACAATTTTCTAGTGAAGGAAACTGTTGCTAGCGAAAATTTGCATCCTATCGCCAGACGACTTTTCGATCTGCCAAATGGTCATTACTCTGCAAATTCACTTAGGCGCAAATTTTACTGAACGTTACCTCTTTCGCCAGAGTTTACTTCGCCACCTCAGACCAGGCAAACCGATAAAACGAAGCTACATCTTCCTCAATCTTTTGTCAGTGACATCATATCCTGTATGTCGGAAATGTATTGAAGTTGTAAAAAGCACTGGTGACTTTTCTTTTAGTAAAGTAATTTGAGGGGCAAGCCACATTTATATAAGGGTGGGCTCATGTCTAGGGCATTAGAGGATTTCTTCTGTCTTTATTATGGCTCATCGGACATTTGTTTGAAAACGTGGCCACTTCAAGCATTTGCACCAACAATACTAATAAAGACGTCCATACGATGAGGTTCTTGCCCTATTTAAATTAACATAAGTGCAAGAGTGCTAGTGAAGTTTCACTAGGCAGAAATGAACTCTAGCCAAAATTTGCTATGAAATGCTCACACTGCCAATATCTAGTATAGGTCAATCTAAAAACAACTGGACTTGCTGAGTAATCAATGAATCAATGAATGAATGAATCAATGAATGTGTTGACACCTCTGTGAGTTTCTTCAGATGTCACCTCTTTGAAGAGTTACAATGGGCCATTGTAAATGGATTAGTGGAAGAGTTTATATGCCGAGAACTTCCCACACCAGTCAGTTGAACTGAAGAAGCTGCTCGGATGAGTAGTGAAACGTCTTCATTGATTACTCAGCAAGTCCAGTTGTTTTTAGATTGACCTATACTAGATATACTATGACCTGGATGAATGAAAATCTTCATAGTCACACTGCCAAAGTAAAGCTAGGGAAAATTCACCAGCATTCGGCTGCTGGAACACAAGTTTGTATTTTAGTGAATGGCTCAGGAAGTTTGGAATAGAGGCCAAGGAGGAAGCAGCTTGTAGAAAAGTCACTTATTCAAAGGATTAGGAGACCTCAACCTCACAATTAAGAAAAGCCCCTACCTACTAAATAACCTGGATACCCCTCCCTGCTTCCCCCTACCATACTTCAATAGTCCTGAAAATGTCCCTAAAATATTTCTCACCTAATTCAGTGCAGAGTAAGTGCAGCGGAGCTTGTAGGCAAAATCTTCCGAATGGCCGGTCTTCATCTGTAATAGAACGCCGTATTGGCGCACACGCAGTTGGAGCAGTCTTCTGGTTCAAACCGAAGAGGACCCGAATTGCCGGAGAGGACCTGAAGAAATCCCAAGATCCGGAAGATGGTGCCCATGAGCTACACTGCGCTTTGAGGCATTGAACCTGGGTCCTTGATTTTGAATCTTCGTAATGAAATGTGGCGTGATGACACCACGCACCGTCGTCATGACAACACAATGATGGCAAGAGGCGGTCATCGGCACCACCATCTTGTATCCGAAGTGGAGTACTCCTGACACAACCATCCATTAGCATAGGGACTTCCAAATCACCACCTGATTTGGAAGTGGCAGTAGCATCAGGGTTCCTGTGTCAATAGGTGCCGCAGTGATTTGAAACAGAAAGCAGCAAAAATGCTGCATCACCAAGCACAACTGAATGGCAGTGCAAGAAGTCCATTTTGTCACACATAATGAATGGGGGTTTACATGCAACTCACTGCAGGGAAATTTGAGTGAACGCAATTGTACTTGTGGTCTTAATTGGATGTGCAACCATTTTCTCATATATGGGTATCAGGACAATACATTGACTCCCATAAAGGTTATATCAAGTCCTGTTCTTACAACATAAAAGAAATACATGTACAGTATATCTGAGAAATGTTCTAGTATAGATCCTCCTTCAACAGGAACATCTACCGTATATACTCGAGTATAAGCCGTCCCGAGTATAAGCCGAGGTACCTAATTTTACCTCCAAAAACTGGGAAAGCTTATTGACTCGAGTATAAGCCTAGGGTGAGAAATGCAGCATGCTTCTGGTAAGTTTCAATCAAAAAAATGAGGGGTTCTGCTCCCATTGGAGGTGCCGGCGTCTCGTTTTTGGATGCCAGCGACCATC
Source organism: Xenopus petersii (assembly GCA_038501925.1). Classification (NCBI taxonomy): domain Eukaryota; kingdom Metazoa; phylum Chordata; class Amphibia; order Anura; family Pipidae; genus Xenopus; species Xenopus petersii. Next base: position 11,545,482 of record CM076683.1, read on the forward strand.
CTTGGACGCCGGCAAATATTCTTGGAGACTATTCTTGGATGCCAGCGACTATTCTTGGATGCCGGCGAATATTCTTGGAGACTATTCTTGGACGCCGGCGACTATTCTTAGACGCCGGCGACCGTTTTTGCGCTTGACCTGAGTATAAGCCGAGGTAGAGTTTTTCAGCATATTTTGGGGGCTGAAAAACTCGGCTTATACTCGAGTATATACGGTACTCCACTCTTGTCTGTAGTCACCAGTTACAGCAAATGCACTAAAAGGCATGAAAATAAGTCAGTTGTTATGTTTCCATGGTTTGTATAGATATATCTTGAGGTGATCTTTTAATCATTGTATCCTGATATTGGTATATTACATTTGGCCCATTGAATTTGTGTTATTATTGCTTTTTTTTTTGGGCATACAACTTTGCACACTGCAAATCACTTATAAAGACTTAATCCAGAGCTGGATTAGGGGATAGGGGTCACTGAAGACAAGGTGATGTATAAAGTCAATAGAGTAACTTTACTAAAATACATTAAAAACAACACAGTCCAACACACACAAATAGAGGTTAAACAGTGGGGTGTGCTTGATTCGTTTCATGGCCAAAAGTCATTATCCTTAGAAGCTTCTTCAGTGAGAAACGATCTTGTCTTCTGCTTTCAAGTCAGCCTGCCATTGGCTTGTTCTTCTACTACAACTCTTGTACCTGCCCATGGCCTGTTGCTTTGAACTTGGCAGAGAGTTTTTGTTCCAAACTTGTAGTTTTTTTTATTGGCAATTGTAGGGGAAGCGACTGGCAGTTAGGCCGGTTATATATAGACTTCAAAGGTTGAACTGATGGACGTGTGTCTTTTCAAACAAACTTACTATGTTTCTCTTATTAAAGTCCAAATGCCAAAAACCTGGAAAAAAAATTGAGTTCTTTTACTATAAAATCTAAATTTTTAGTGTAAAAAAAACCTTGAATTTTTCCAGATTTATTATACCCTGAGGATGGAAAAAGTCTAAATCCGGCATCTCAGACCTCATTCTCAATGGGAGAAGCCCTATCGTATTTGGAAGTTTCTGTTTCTGTCTGCTCTACAATTAGCATGAAAATCCGACTATTTCAGACTTTTCGGGCAAAAATTGGAAAAATTAGGGCTTTTTGCGAAAAAGCCTGATAAAATCTGAGAAATTGTACGATTTGAATTTTCACTCCATTTTATTGAGTTGGTGCTCAATAAAAAAATTGTGCTTTTTTTATTAATAAATAAGGTCAAATCGTGGATTCTAGTTTATTCTGATGTTTTTTTTATTCACAAATTCAGAAAAATTCGGATTTTGATCAGTAAGGCCCTTAGTTTGTGATAGATATGGGGCCATACAAAGGCAGTGAGGGCCACATATTGCTCCCAGTAGGGCTGGAGGGGATGAATGTTAATGGCATGGGGGGTGACATTATGGGGGTGGTGATGTCAGGGGGAGGGGCAATGATGAAGCGATGGGCAGTTGTTTGATCGCCACCTCAATCTAGAAGAGTCCTGTCCAGTTTAAGTTCAAAACTGAGCCGAGGTACATGGAGATAATGTAATGAAATAAACGAGGAATCCTCCAGGCCAAGTCACCTCTGGAAACCAATGAGATATTTGTTTTCAAAAAGGTGACATGTAAATGCTGTATGTCAGTAGAACTGCCACACATTTTGCACTCATTCCATTATTCCGGCAAGTTTAAACTAGAATAAAGAAAGGCCTCAATAGCAATGTATCCCTGCAAATAATGAATTATGTAGATACTTATTCAGTTAGGTACTTAGGTTAGGTAGTTTAAACCGTCAGACTTATAATAAATCATCCGTTTTGTTATACAGACAAATAATTGGTGCAAGTTAAATGATCACTTAGAACAGCTGAACAATTCATTTCAATTTTAGACAAAGTCAGTTTAAAAGCTCTGGGCAAAATAAAAACAAGTAGCTGTTTGGGCCATAATTAAGCCACTGGTGAATGGTTTGGACTGAAGGTATCGTTTTTGTGATGAAATAGGTAGTTTTCTGAAGTAGCTGCTTTGGGGGATTTTTTTAGACTGTGCAAGTAAAATAGACATTGCAAATTAATTATAGGGACTGTCTAATGAAAATACATGCTGCATTGCTATGTGAGCTGCTGAACTGCAAAATGCATATGGCTTTCCCACACACCCAATATCAGAATGGAGCTGAAATTTCATTTACACACTCAAATGCTCTGTTTTAAGTTTCCCTACAGAAATAGGGATTGGCAGCACTAGACAGATGCCTTCCTCACCAGGGCTGAAACTAGGGGTAGGCAGAAGAGGCAGCTACCTATTGCACAATGATAGGGGTGTGCTGGGCAGCTACCTCTAAAATTATCTTCTGCCTAACCCTGTAGTCTGTGTTCACAACCCTCAGTCTTACTCCCCTTCTTTCGCTCTGTCACCCACCCCTCCGTCATTCTCCCCTTTGTCCTGTCACCCTCCCCTCCTCTCCCCGCCCTCACTCACCCGTCCCCTCCGTCGATCACCCCTTCCAGGGCTGATCCTATCAAATGTGGGGCCCAATTGGGACCAGTTGGTGGGGCCCCTAGACAAAGTGTTGCTGGCTACTGACACAGCAAGTATTTAGGAAAATAAGGGCATACAGGCACAAAATAGAAAGGAAAGGGGCAGTGCGGGGCCCCCAGAGGTGCGGGGCCCAATTGGGCCGGCCCTGACCCCTTCCTCACCTCCATCGCTCACCCCTTCCTCCCATCCGTCGCTCTCCTCTCTCTCCCCTCCGTTGCTCTCCCTCCGTCGCTCACCCTCCCATCTCTCACCCCTGTCGTCGCTCACCCCTCTTCCCCTCTGCTCCGTCGCTCACCACTTCCCCCCTCCGTCACTCTCCCTTCCCACCCTCTCTCTCTCACTCCTCCCTCCCCTCGGTCACTCACCTGTCCCTCCCGTTGCTCACCCCTCCCTTCCCTCGACTCCATCAGTCTCCCCTCCCTCCCGTTGCTCACCCCTCCCTCGCTCTCCCCTTAGTTGCGGTTGGGCGTGTGCACATGCATGCTGGATGGAGGGGTAGTCGCCCGGGTTGCCTAGGGGTCTGGCCCTGTTCTTCACCAAGACAACCCTCTGTGAAATGTTGACCTTAAAGGGGTGGTTCACCTTTAACTTTTAGTATGTTATAGAACAGCTCATTCTAAGCAACTTTTCAACTGGCCTTCATTTGTTCGGTTTTTTATAGTTTTTTACTCTTTCTAGTTTTAAAAATGGGGATCACTGACCCCCCATCTAAAAATGCTCTGTAAGGCTACAAATCTATACATTTTATTACTCATCTTTCTATCCCGGCCTTCTTATTCAAATCAATGAATGGATGAAACTGCAAACTGGAGAGCTGCTGAATAAAAAGCTAAATAGCTAAAAGGTATGGGATCTGTTATCAGGAAACCCATTATCTGGAAAGCCATGTCCCATAGACTCCACATTTGATAAAATTATTTCCTTTTTCTTTGTAATAATAAAACAGGTTCTCTCAATACCCACTAAGATATAATCATCATTCTAAAAGTTAACTCAAAGGCAAACTACCCTCTGGCTGTATGTTTAAGGATTGGCACCTAAAGCCAACATTTCTACTGGTGAGTTTACACGTATCCGACAAATATGGGGGCTATTTCTATTTTTACCATTGTTACAACCAGTGACTACTCTGTTTTTATTGCCACTTTTCAAAATCCTACAGGGGGCACTGGAATGCAGCATATACATACACAGGAATACATATACAGCTAGTATCGCTTAATATAGCTTCTTAATTAATATCTAAATATCAATATAGTAAAAAAAAGAAAGAAAGGACAAGTCTGATCATGCTGGCTCTGAAAGCCTTAAAGGGGTTGTTCACCTTTAAATTACCTTTTAGCATGATGCAGAGAGTGATATTCTGAGACAATCTGCAATTGGTTTTCATTTTTTATGGTCTTTGAGTAACTTTGCTTTTTTATTCAGTTTGCAGTTTCAGCAATGTGTTGCTAGGGTCCGAATTTTTCCTAGCAACCATGCATTAATATGAATGAGAGACTGAAGTATGAATAGGCGAGGCCTGAATAAAGTAATAAAAGATGAGTAAAAAAAATGTATTGTCAGAAACAGATCAAATTAGGGTAATTTGGACCCTAGCAATTAGATTGTTGAAAGTGCAAAATGGAGAGCTGCTGAATAAAAAGCTAATTAACTCAAAAACAACAAATAATAAAACATGAAAACCTATTGCAAATTGTCTCAGAACATCACTCTCTAAGTCATACTAAAAGTGAAAAAACCCTTTAAGTTGCCCTTAAAGGAGGATACATAGGAAAGTGTTATTGTAAGGCACATGGCTCTGAGCATATAGGGATCATTTAAGGGCCCAGTAAATATGGGTATAATCATTTTTTTCACAAAACTACTTATGAATGAGTGGATCTCCCATGCCACTAACTTTACTCACAGGGTCCCCTGTACAGTATAAATTTTGGGGTATGTGTCTACATTTAACAAATATTGTTTTAAAAGCTACCGATACGTGAGTAGTTATCCATTAACTCTGAAAATGTTTACAGGAAGCATCGATATCTATGAGAGTCACTAGTGAACCCTCACGACTTCCTAGTTCATAACGATTGGAGCAAAAACATCCTCCCTGCTCACTCCCAGACTTTTTTACGATGTTATCAGTAGGCAGAACTTCTTTATCTCTGCCGGGTTATCTTTTTATAAGCTCCGCTGATATGGAGCCCTGTAGGACAGCCACTTGTTATGTTTCTTTACTCCAGTTACGGAGAGCACATACCAGTACAATTTCCTTCCTAACCCATGTAGATGTCATCTTGGGGCAATAAACAGGTATTAAAGAGATTTTTTGCAAAAATAAGCAACTTCTTTGAGAACACTGGGAGCAACATCCAAGGAGTTGGAGAGAAACATGTTTCTCATGAGCTACTGGTTGAGAACCCCTGATCTAGGAGATCCTCAAGCACTGGTCCCACAGTTGTACTGCTATCGCCAGAAGATCCATAGATATAATATGCTACAGGGAAGCACTGACAAAGAATACTAAAGGATATCAATTAAAAAATAAGATTGTAAAGCAATGTTTCTTATGGATGTCCTGTTTCCATTATGGATCATTGTATATTAGAGGTTCTGAATAATATACACTATATGATATTCAAGCACAGTTCATAACTAAGTATGTTGTTAGGTTAGTCCTCGACCCTCATCCTGTGTGTACAGAAGACAAAACAGCCCTAATCTTTAAAGGGCATGTAAAGTCTAAAATAGAATAAGGCTAGAAATGCTGTATTTTGTATACTAAATATAAACATGAACTTACTGCAATAAAAGCCTAATCAAACAAATGATTTATGCTTTCAATTTTGGCTACAGGGGGTCACCATCTTGTAACTTTGTTATACATCTTTGCAAGACCAAGACTGTGTACATGCTCAGTGTGGTCTGGGCTGCTTAGGGATCGTCATATACAAAGCTGCTTGAGTTCTGCATGGCTGGGAAGTAAGGCGGGGGCTCCCCCTGCTGTTCATAAGTATGATTGTTTCCCTGCTCAGCAGTTAGGGACCATCTGATAATTCCTATCCACAGCAGTAAATGAAGGGAGAATTTCACTGCATACAGTCAGGTTTCTTATAAAAACGGTACACATTTTTTAATTAAAGTATATTGGAGATATGTTTCTTTTTCATTAACAAAAGTAAAAATGTGATTTCATTTTTTTGCCTTTACATGCCCTTTAAAAGGGGTGCAAAAAAAGTGGTTTCAAGTGCTTCCTCCACCTTCAGCCCAAAAATGTACAGGTCGGTAGCAAATTCGAGTGCTGTGTCATTTTTCTGTTATCTGAATCTATATATTGAGCATTGGGTAGGTGCTGCTTCTATTCATTCAGAGATGGAATCCTGCATTCTCTTCCCCAATTTTGTGGATGGGATGGCATTTGGCAATAGCGATGTTTTGGCAGACCTGGATATCTCAGGTGAATTCACCTTCAGCGCAGAGGACCAAAAGCAGACACCTGCCCTAGCTTTAGACGATTCTATGTATGTTATACTGTACTGACATGCAAATGACAACTAGTATGATGTTTTAAACATTGTAAAATTTTGAAAACTGTCAATAAAAAATAAGTTACAAAAAAAAAAAAAAAAAGCAGACACCTGGATCCAGATTGAAATTCTCAACCCAACCCAACTCTTTGAGCACAACTGATAGATCAGGTCAATCCCCACTCATCATTCAGGTTTTTTACAAACCTTACAGTATATGTTTAGGTTTGCACATACCCTAAAATTCTGAGAACATTTTAATAACTTCAAAGACAAGCCTGTCCCAATATTCAAATCCAAGACTAACTATATTACTCCCAGTACCCCAGCTTCAATTGCCACCTTCTTTCATTTACTGAGAGCTGTAAGGCACTGACCCCACAACAAGGGGGTTTCCATAAAACCTATAGTAATTTGCCAATGGTGAGTGGGAGGTGATTAAATCCCTGAGATCAGATAGTGAGTTGAGAAGTATTTTCACATAGGAATGTAACCAAGATCTCAGAGGCAAACTACAGAGTTAATTTACCATGGGCACCTTGTGCCGGCACAGTTATATACAGTGAGAATGTGCAGGTGTTCTGGCTATCCACCTATTTATAGCCCAATGTCAGGTGAAAAAAAACAGATGTGATTCTTGGGACTCTTTCCAAACTGGGTGCTTTATGCAGCACAGTTTAATTAAAGCTGTGTGGAGTAGGTGTTAAGCGCCTCTCCAGAGTCTTTGCAGGCCAAAACAAAAGATTCCAACATAGCAGAGAAGTAGAGTATTTGTATTTGCTACGATAGGTGCTAAGTCTGGAAATGTGCGCAGATTTGATTACGTTATACACTAAGCCAGTGATCCTCAACCAGTGGCTCCTGAGCAGCAAGTTGCTCACCAACCCCTTGGATGTTGCTCCCATTTGTCTCAAAGCAGGTGCTTATTTTTGGATTCCAGGCTTAGAGGCAAGTTTTAGCAAAACCAGGTGTAATACCAAACAGACCCTCCTGTAGGCTGCCAGTCCACACAGGGGCTGCTAAATAGCCAATCACAACACTTATTTGCCATCCCCTGAAACTGTTTTCATGATTGTGTTGCCCCCCAAAACTGTTGTTTGTGGCTTATATCTAAAAAAGGTTGGATACTCCTGCCCTGCTTTAAGCAGTTGCACCTGTCTTTTTCTCATTTCTCCCAAAAGCCCATGATAACATGGTAGTAGACTAGAAGCTGAATATCAGCAAAATTTGGGTAGACAGGACTGACTTATTTAACTGTATTCATGTAGAGCAGGCATCCAATGAGCATTCTTTCACGTTTATTCAAGTTTCACAAACACTTAATCATAGGAGCCTATGGTAAGTGTTTGTGAAACACAAAACGCATAAGGCTACTTCCATGTATACTTGAATAAACTTCTTGAATTTTACACTGTGTTGAGAAGACTTCTCATTGAGTGCTTGCGCTACACAAATATGGTTTGATCTGCTCCCCTAGCTGAAGGCTCAGGGCGGTGCATCTGAACCTCTTCCATACTTTGGTGAGTTATATGAAAGTACTTTGGGACCTTTTTCTAATCCTACATCTATTTATTTAGCCAGATTGTTTATTATATCATTGATCTTGCATTGGTTCAGTCTCTACTCTAGTATGTAAATTGTCACGCGGGCTTAAGTACAAGCAGTATTTTCTAGTTGTTTAGAATAATTTGGCAGCTAGTATATATTATTACTGTGGTGTTTTCGGGAATAAAAGGTGAAAAATATCTTGTTTGCTTCCTACAGACAGGATGTTCTATACATTTAGTACAAAAATATTGACATAATGTGCCTGGAGTGGTTCCAAACCCTCTTATCTTCAATGAAGTTTTAAAAATAGTCCAAACATTTCATAATGTACAGTCAGTCACCTGTCCCCTGGAAATGAACTTTTGTCATCAACCTGTACAACCTTTAATAACAAATGCAAAGTCCATATGTTGGCCTGTGTAATCTAAACATTACAAAAACAAGTTGAACATTGGAAAAACATGCACATATGCAGGTTAAGTGATGTTATTGGACTTCTGGGGTTCATGTTACACATTATACCCAGTCTTCATAATGATGCATACAGTCTGATTAAAGGCAGCCATGTATAGGCTGACCTTGGACCAAATGAGCAGATATTGTGTGATGTGGTTGCACAGATCAATGGCTTTAATTATCGGATATATAAGAAGTGAGTAGGATATACAGCTCTTCCAACTTCCTCATCAGCTTATGCACCCATCATCAACAAGATGTATATAATTTCAGTCTTGACAGATCTCATTTCCAGTAACCAATCTGATTCGTAGGATCATTTCAAAACGTCTTTCCAATGTATAATTGTCAAACTGCCAGACCCGATCTGCAGCTTTGGTCAGTACTTTATAAGCTTCGGGTAGGTGCTCATGACCAGATAATGATGTCCATTGTGGCTCGTTTCAAAGTGACACCTGATCATGTGTTATCCTCGAAAATTAGATACCAAATGGAAGGTGCCCCTTATCAAGCAGATTTCTTAAAGACATGATGGCAATTGAATTCAGCAGATTGGTCAGATGAACTGAACGTCATTCACTGCCTTATTAAATCTGTTGGCCAACTGATGGAAGGCCAATTGGGACTGTACCAGCCAGCAGGGCCCACTATGTGTCTGATCTGCATATTTGTTCTCAGCGACATATAGAGAAAATGGGGTATATTTAAGAAGGAACTATTGCTCAAACAAATCACCTGGAACACAATGAGAAATGCTTTCCCTTGGACCTGAATTCAACCATCAACCTCTGTAACCCAACCACCAAGCATGTTTCTGTCATGCTAGTGACTAATGAACTTGAGATCCTACATAAACGTCTCAGTTGCAGTAGGTGTTAAGTGCACTAGGGTATGTGCCCTTATTTATGTTATTAGGTAAACTAGGCACAAAAAACACAAAACACAAGTGCAATGGAGAATATAGAGGTAATTTACCCATGTCCCAAACAGAAGCACAAGAGCACTAAGGTGCTCCTGTTCTAAGCTTCAAAAGAGTGCCCCTTAGCAGTCATTCACAAAGCACTTCTGTCCAGCTGTCTGACTGCACCTAGCGCAGAAGCAGTGTTGGACTGGCCCACCAGGATACCAGGAAAACTCGATAGGCCCAGGTGTCAATGGGCCCTCATGCTGCTAAACATTTGGCCTATTTCATGGTCATTCTCTATTTCTACGAAACAAAAAGTAGGTGGAATAATAGATTATTATATGTAAAAAGAGAGTAGGAGAATAGAGGTTGAGTGAGGAGAGGAAGAATAATAGTACTGAGAGTAGGCTCCTGGTGTAAGGTTTTTGGGTGGGCCCTAGTGTCCCAGTCCGACACTGTGCAGAAGTATACCACTGAGGAGGATGCAAGACCCCTGTCCTACCATAGGGCCTACCATAGGGTAGAACGTAAGAACAGGGCCCCATTCTGGCCTGAATTCTCCTGCTCCCTCTAGCTTTCAAATTACTTACTAGTAAGGGAAAAGGCAGGCGGACAGGAGAGGGAATTCCTCCATGCCTTTCCCCCGTCCACCCTACAAGAATACAGTAATGCTAAACACAGGCAGCAATATATTCAATGGGGGAACACAGGTCCCTGTGCTCATTTTAGAGTGCAGAGACCTGCAGCAAGTGTTGCATGTGCAGGAAAGGGAGCACTATACTCCTACCACCTCACATAATAATGACCCCTTAAATGTGTGCAGGGTTGCTTTTGCAACCATAATAGTAAATTAAGCCCCGTATGTTTACTCTACACAGACATGGTGCAAAGACAGCAACATACAAACAACTGCTGAAAGGTGCCATTTCTATCTGGAAAGCAAGACATCTGCTTTAGATTAAAGAAGAAAACAATAGTCCCGTAGTTGAGTATATTGGGTTTTTAAACATTTATGTTTTGCGCATTAAGCAGACTGGTTATATAATGCCAGTTTCTGGTACATTGAACTAAAAAGGCTTGTTGTTTGTCTGAAGGATTAGCTGGCAGTCTGCAGAACCGGTTCAAGAAAAGCCCTTTCAGCTCAGGATGAATTCCCAATTAACAGCAAAACAACACTTTACATCTTGTTCAATCAGTAGCGGCTCAGTTGGACGCGCATTTATATTAACCAAAATAAATAAGTAAATATTCTTATATTGCTCTGTTCTCATACATGCAACAGATCAAAGAAGAAAAAACATATAAAACCAATTAGTAGGAGGGGGTTATTCTTCCACTGTATAGAGCACTTGTAAGGCCCCATCTAGAATATGCCGTACAGTTTTGGTCTCCATCACTCAAACAGGACATTATTGTATTAGAGAGGGTACAGAGAAGGGCAACTAAGCTGGTAAAGAGAAAATCTCAGCTATGAGGAAAGAAGTTGGGGTTGTTCACGCTGGAGAAGAGGCGCTGATAAGGGGTGATATAATAACTATATATTCATATAAAAATCTCCCCCCTTAGAAGAAAGGAGGTTCTGTTTTTTTACAGTGAGAGCTGTGAAGATGTGGAATTCTCTCCCTGAATCAGTGGTACAGGCTGATACATTAGATAGGTATAAGAAGGGGTTGGATGGTGTTTAGCAAGTGAGGGAATACAGGGATATGGGAGATAGCTCATAGTACAAGTTGATCCAAGGACTGGTCCCATTGCATCTTGGAGTCAGGAAGGAATTTGCCCCTCTGAGGCAAATTGGAAAGGCTTCAAATTGTTTTTTTTTTGCCTTCCTCTGGATCAAATAGCAGTTAGGCAGGTTATATATAGACTTAAAATGTGTCTTTTTTCAACCTAACTTACTATGTTACTATATTAGTATAATGTCTACAGCAGAGCTCTAGTGGGAAAAGCCTAGATGTCAAAATGGCCAAAATATCCTGTCACTTTCCATGGCAAAATATGGGAAATGCTCTATCTATAGTGATTTGTTGTGTGGACCTAAGAGTTCCATGAGGTCATAATAGAATAAGCAATATAGCTAGCTGGATATAGGACTTGCTGGTGGTTTGCCAAGCTGGCTGAAAACTACAGCATTATGTTGCAACTTAGAAGCCTACCTAGAAGATCAACTGAATCATCCCAGAGGTAATCTTTTTAAAGCAGAATGTCTAATTCCAGAAGCTCAGATACAATGCTACCACTATATAATGTAGCTAACTCCTCACTGATAGCAGTTATGGTTATATAAATTTTAGTTGGTCCTAAAAGAGCTAAAAGCGGGCAAACTAGTCCATCAGGTGGTTGGTATTACTTCAAGTTTATTCAAGTCTAGTTTTTTTGTATTTAACTTTTTTATTGAGTTTTTCAGATTCATATTAAATCATTCAACAGCTGAAGGAAGATGTAGAGAGAAGAAAGAAAGGGCGCGTAAGTTAGAAGGGGGTAGGAGAAAAGGGGGGGGGAAATGTTCCTTAATGTATATTTAATACATTTACGGTGGGGCTACTACTTTGGAGGTCTATACTTGGTTAGCACTTTATTGAATCACTGATGGAATGTTATTGGTCATTATGATAGTTGAGTTTCCATTTTTGCCATTTATTGGTGGCTGGTGGTTTCTTTTGATAATTGTTGAACGCTTGTTGCTGTCAGTTTTTCATACGTCCCTGTTAGGTATATCAGTCTTTTTCCACAGTCTTGGAATTAGTAACCTGGCTGAGGTGAGAATATGAAAAACCAATTTTCTGTCGTCAATGTGTATTCAAGTCTAGTTTTGTTGTCTTTTGTACCCAAGTACATAGGAAGAGGCTAGACACAGAAGGCATTTTGTAAATCGAAGGCACACAGCGTTCGGTCATAAGTCAGGCTACATAAGGTGAATGAGCCCTGCCCTTTTAGTTTTGGTGGCATGCCAGGGGTATCCTTTGCCCAACGGAGCATGATGTATTATGAATAATTAGAGAACAATTTCTCTGGCTTTACTATTATTACATAATTACAATTTAAATCAGGATTTGGAAAATGTAAGAAAAAGTGCAAGTTTAGCCAATCATACAAATATATGCATAGATCCTTAGTGCCATATGTTCATTCTCGCATTAATCATTTTTTTGTAACATTATGAAACTAATCAGGCAGGCAGTGCCAGCAGTACCAGATAAATACAAAAATGTGCTTTCCTAGAAACAAGATTAGCAGAGTATGGTAATTGGAGCTCAGCATTGGATTTGTGAAAGCTACTACAGGTGTGGAAGCTGTTATCTAGAATGCATGGGGCCTGAGATTTTTTGGATAGGATAAAGTAACATTTTGAAACTACTAAAAGCATTTACCATAAACGTTACAAAAACCCAACAGGATTGCTTGTAGGATCAGTATGGATTTAGTAAGATTGTAAGCTCATGCAAGTAGGGCCCAATTACCATATCTTACTATGTAACCCATGTTTGCTAAATTATTGTAAATGATTATAAATTATTGTAAGACTCCTGTTTACTATAAATGATTGGAAGACTTATTTTTACTATAAATTATTGGAAGACTCCTGTTTACTATAAATGATTGGAAGACTTCTGTTTACTATAAATTATTGGAAGACTCCTGTTTACTATATATTAATGGAAAGCACTGTGTAACATGTGCTTTATAAATAAATGATGGTGATGAAGAGTTATGGCCAAGTACATTACTAGGTAATGTATTATTATGACTATAGAACAGAAAATTGTTCAAAATGAAAGAATTGTATGTTTAAATAGGAAACTACAGGGCAGGACACTGACATATTTTGAAGCCTTCAGGATAATGGACTACCTTGCACCTTCCGGCACTTCTGACTTGCACTTTATGAATATGTAGCAGAAAGTCCATACCTTATGTATTATTCAGAAGTGCAAGGCAGGATTACCAGAGGATGCAAGATAGTCCTTGGGACTTGTCAAGGGAAAATCCCACCCATATTCTATTCACCGGCCACCCTAATAGTATGCAGTGTGACCATTCACAGGGAGAGCCACATATAGATAATATCAAAACTCTTTAGGGTTTAAGCACACAAAGTTGCCCGGAAGTTGCCTCACGAGGAAACTTTGGGTGATTTCATAAAGCACCATGAGTGCATTGGCGCTGGCGTTTTCTCATAATAGCAGGCGGCAGGCAGGGGGAAGGCAGTTCTGGAAGATTGTCACCCCCGAAGAAGAGGCGATTAGTCGCCAGGCGACTAAATCTTCACGAATCTGCCAGTTTGCTTAAACACTTATACTCCAAAGAACAGCATTCAAGGGCAATAGGGGCAACTGGATATCCCTGTAAATTCAGGAGAGTGACTGCTACAACCCCTTTTCAATTATCTGGTGACTCAATCTCTTGATCCCTGATGAAGAACATTCATGTAATGTTTAAATATGCCATGAACATCTTTAATTCGCCCTGCAATGTTCTCCATTAGCTGTAAGGTGAGACTTACCAGTGACACTTGGCGAACAGAGATCCCCAATCGACAAACTCATATGCTGTAAGGTACGGTGCTAATATGTAGCACATGATTGTCCCTTTACAGCACTTTATGATTTGCTGGGGCAGTCAAATATCATGAACCTTTGGCAATGAGGTCATGGGGACACAGGATTTTCTACACCATTGATTAATATACTGTATACTATATAAGTGCAGTTCATATACAGCTTCTTTTTACAGTATTTAGATCTTGTTGGGCAACTTATGGACTTTGTCATTCGATGTTTGTTATTTTTAGGCCACCCGTTCATTTCAGAAGACAGGTGACTGACCTTTAGTTACCTTTGGCAAATCATAGTGATAAACAGGTCTTTGGAAAGGCTCCACTTACTTTTTGTCTACATATTGGTACTGAATGTACAGCACACTGCTTCCATATTAATCACAAAGGGAAACATACAGTATAGGCCATTTCAAAGCTAACTCTGCATATTTATATTACTGGCCAAAAGCCAGGTTCATTTACAACGGTGCTGCATGGCAGAAGCAGTAATATCCTCTGCTCTGCTGGTTCCATCTACTAAAACAGAGTTCTGTCATCTAAAAAAAATGAGCAGTGGAGAAAAATATGTATTTTAATTCAAAGTACATTTACAAATAACTTTAAAACCATTGAAAATATTTTATTAATATATATTGGAAAAGGTAGAGCATGCCAGTAGAGCGTGGCAACTGTGAATTATTGGTGCTGAGTAGTCTTAAAGGGATACTGTCATGGGAAAAAAAAATTTTTCAAAATGAGCCAGTTAATAGTGCTGTTCCAGCATAATTCTGCACTGAAATCCATTTCTCAAAAGAGAAAACAGATTTTTGTTATATTTAAATTTGAAATCTGACATGGGGCTAGACATTTTGTCAATTTCCCAGCTGCCCCCAGTCACGTGACTTGTGCCTGCACTTTAGGAGAGAAATGCTTTCTGGCAGGCTGCTGTTTTTCCATCTAAATGTAACTGAATGTGTCTCAGTGAGACATGGGTTTTTACTATTGAGTGCTGTTCTTAGATCTACCAGGCAGCCGTTATCTTGTGTTAGGGAGCTGTTATCTGGTTACCTTCCCATTGTTCTTTTGTTTGGCTGCTGGGGGGGGAGGGAGGGAGGGGGGGGAGGGAGGGAGGGGGGGGGAGGGAGGGGGGTGATACTACTCCAACTTGCAGTAAAGCAGTAAAGAGTGTTTGAAGTTTATCAGAGCAAAAGTCACATGACTTGGGGCAGCTGGGAAATTGACAATATGTCTAGCCCCATGTCAGATTTCAAAATTGAATATAAAAAAATCTGTTTGCGCTTTTGAGAAATGGATTTCAGTGCAGAATTCTGCTGGAGCAGCACTATTAACTGATGCATTTTGAAGAAAATATTTTTCCCATGACAGTATCCCTTTAAGCTACTAAGGACACTGATGTCTGTGCTCATGTGGCTCTATACATAGTCTACCTTCATTTGCTGATTTAGCTTTTACACCCCTTTATAAAAGGCAAAATATAAAAGGAGAAAAAAAAACAATAAAGACCCAAACTCTCATCCCTTTTTAGATGTAGTATAATCCATCAAGCCCACCATCCAATAACCTTTGATGATTGGAGTTACTTGGGCCATTCAAAGCACGTCTAGAGCAATATAACAGAAAGATTATAGAATGTTCTGTAGAGGTTCCTTAAATTTGTGGAGAGTGACCTAAACATCATCTTGCGGCTAGGAGCTGTAAACCACAGGAAAGTGGGCTCAGGTTCCATGAGAACAAGGGTCAAGAAGGAGATCTGCAGAAATACAGGCAATATCTGCAGCATCATAAATGCAGTATGGTGAGGGGCAAATAGAAAAAAGTCTTGTTGGAAGCTCTTCATCTGTTGTACAATAAAAAAAGAAGTAGTACCATCCATGAATAAAAATATAACATTGCTTTGTGGTTTAGGTTGTCTTTATTTTTTATGTAAAAAACACAAATCACCCATCAGGCCTTGCACTAGGACCCCTAAGGAAAACAGATTGAAAACAAGTGATATTCAGTTAAATGCAATCACCTGCTACTTTAAACCATGGACATTATTTCAAAAGCCAGTCAGAACACAGAGGTCGATGCTCCCAACAAACGAGGCCATGATATTAGGATTATTTCTCTCTAAGACAGAGAAATGTTTGGTGAATATGGTGTTAAAGCAGATTAATGGCCGCCAGAACGAACTCTGAATTCAATAAGGATACAAGGCAATGTTTATGCTTACTATATTTGTCAGATTTTTATTACACAATGTTCAAATGCAATGTAACTCAAGCATGGAATCTTTTATTTTCCTTTTCTGGATAAATCAATACTTAAAAAAATTTAAGTTACAAAAAAAAAAAAAAGCTGATTAACGGCAATCAGTAAGTGCAGAACTGTGCGTATTTCCCTTCCAATACAATGTGCCCAATTACACAAGGACTGAATTGCAATTGGCGATTCTCTCTTTATAAAGGCAGATTTGTAATTATATAAAGGCAGATTTGTAATGATATGAAGGCAATAATGTTAATATTCATGAAAATGGTCTATTCCATAGATTACTATAGAAGTGTATTCTGTTAATGAAAACTAAATCAATTACTAGGCATCCAATCTCTTGCAACTCCACTTTTCTACATCTCATATTAAATCTCTAAATTCTCCATCAGACATCAGTACACGGAATTCTCACTGAGCTTTACAAATAAGTTCCCTATGTTTAGCCAATGAAATAAGCATTAGGTTACACAGTTAATAATAACTTCTAGAGGCTCAGAATATGACAGTAGTGGTTTAACCATATTCTTCAAAGAACATCCATAGCAAATAGTTTGCTTAGGCTTCTAGACTTAGGAGCCCCAAACAGTTGCCCAGAGTACAATCCAAGATTATCCTTTGGATCCTAGGAGTTCTTTGGCATAGTACAGTCAAAAAAGACAATGCCCACCTCATGGTATGCCCTTGTATCATACTGATGCCTATTGTGCCCATATTTGTCTCATTTTGTAAGATGTAATAGATTGAGCATATTGCTACAGACATTGTGTAATCATTTACATGATTAGAGACTTACAGAAATGCTAGCCAAGCCCTTTTCTGCCCTGCGTCTTTGCACCATGAAGTAGAGATATGTGCAAAATGGTGCTGAATATTAAAACAGTAACTGAATAATTTAGTCATTTATCATCAGAATGGCCATCAACTGACACCGCTATCTACTGCCACAGAAACAAGGAAACTGGAATCAAAGTTCTGCAACATAATTATTATAATACCACTACATCACAATCCAGAGACTAGTAATTATCTGACTGGTAGAATTATCTTGAGATAAAGGGTTTTGGAGCAAAAGTTGTGATAATCTCAAGCTAAAATGTATTTGTGTCTTGAATCTGTGAAGAATATTGTGTATGTCAAATGTAAAATACGAGACATGTCTGAATTCCAAAGATGAACATATTTTAGCCAATCTAACGAGGTGCTGCTGTTTTAAGTATCAAGAAAACCATCTTCAAAAAATTCAAAACATGTGTCAGTGTTGACCAGTGTAGACAGACTGGAGTCCATATGCTGGGTACAGCTGGTAGATGGTTCCATAAACAGTTTGCTAAAGCAGCAAGGTGTAATAAAAATGTATAATGAACAGTAATAGGTGATGGGTCAGGAGCAAAGAAAGGCAGGGTCCAATAAACAGGTCAGGGTCAGAGCAAGCAGCAGGTAAGCAGAGTCCAAATAACAGACCAGACAGCAGACCCTGAAATTTAAGGAGCAGGCAGGAATCTGGAACGACTAGAAATCAGTCAGGGGATCAGGAACCTACAAAACATAGGCAACAGCTAGCGTGCTAATGCCCAAGAACCAGTTGTGGAATAAAACAAAATAATCAAACTACTGTGGTATATGTTATGCTACTTGCATTTCATTAACTACAGAAGTTAAGGTCCATTTGATATAAAACAAAAGAACACACCGGCACACGAGGCTTGTATCTGCAGGGCAAGCCCTTGCAAAAGTTTTTACTGCGGTGGTGCAACGTTTCGGGGCTCCGCCCCTTTGTCAAGCAGTCATGCTTGACAAAGGGGCGGAGCCCCGAAACGTTGCACCACCGCAGTAAAAACTTTTGCAAGGGCTTGCCCTGCAGATACAAGCCTCGTGTGCCGGTGTGTTCATTTGTCCTAGTTGCCGGGAGGTTACCGTTCCCTCCATTCATCGAACACCGAGCTAATTTGCTTACCTAATCAACGGGTGTGCGAGGGTCTATTTCTATTGAAGTACCATTTGATATAAAATGTAATTATCCTACCGCACACCTGTAGTTCACCAATCCTGCAAGCTGGTGGTGCGTTCCTTCCGTTGACCCGGCCGGGTCCCTTAGCAACCAATGTGTAAAAGAAACGGATCCGCACACATACCGATTAGTGCAGTTGGGGATTATCCCCTTTTATTCAGCCACCAAACATCAACGTTTCGGGGGGGCACACCCACCCTTCATCCTGATGAAGGGTGGGTGTTCCACCCGTTCCCCCCCCGAAACGTTGATGTTTGGTGGCTGAATAAAAGGGGATAATCCCCAACTGCACTAATCGGTGTGTGTGCGGATCCGTTTCTTTTACCCATTTGATATAAAGACTTTCTAGCAAAAAGATCAACAAGAGCTTCAGAAAGTCAAGTTTTGAATACAGCAGCATTTGGAAAAACACTCATTACATATGGTAATGCTAATAAGTAGAAAATTTTACACAATGGCAACAGGAAATGGGCCTCCGATGATCAAATGAAGTTCTTTTGGTTATATGCTAATTGTTGGCAAATGTTTAAAGAAGTCTATTATTCTGGTTTCAGACAACGTACGGTGATAGATCAGACGATTACCGCTTGAAACCATGGCAGTGAGCCAATATGGCTTACCCTTCTGCTTAACAGTGGAGAGATTTTGATCTACGAGCAATGGCCTGACATTAACCATGGGTCTCTTGAGAACGTAGCTTATTTTGATCCATTTATAGCATGACACATATAAATCATGGTATGGAAGGAAGAGGTAAGCCTCCTTATCTGTCTTCGTGTGTCTGCAAAGAGATTAACACAGTCTGGTTGGTCACAAAGTTCAAGAATTTTGAACGTCTGAAGGAAATATTGCAAGCAAAATAGTATTCTTTATAGGTGGCTTCCACTACAGATGTAAATTGTATTGATATTTATGATTTTGCTTTGTCAACAAATGTAGGAATGAGTGGTTGGGGAGGTTTCTGCAGTTTCTTGAAGAACATAAAGTACCAACCAAAGAACGTAAAGTGAGTGAATGTACACATTTAGAAAGTAAACCACTAGCTAAACATGTGCTTTTAGTGCTCAATCTCTCAGCCTAGTTGGGCAAATAGCTCAGAGTTCCTTACATTTCTAGTAACTGCTTCTCAGTCACTTGAAGTCAAATAAGAGGTAGGGTGATCACTACTCTAGGAGATATACTGGTTAAGATATAACAATTCAGCTAAAGCTTTACTGCTATACTGTAGAGTTTATAGAACAAAACATGTTGAAGGATATGTAGACACCTGTAAGCTGGCCAGGCTACTGAGAAAAATTCATACATTTAGGTGTATTCTTTGGAATCAAACTCTAGAACAGATTAATGGAACAGTGTTTAGTTGCAGTCAAATACAATAAACCTAGGGACTGCTGCCAACATGCTCTGAAAGAGTTTGTAGCAAGTCTCGGGATGAATCTGAAAAGATAGATATTGCTGTCTTCAGGAGAGAATGATACAATAAAAATCAACATATCTGGGTTCCTAGATGATCAAGCCACAATAAAAATTGATTTGCTGAAGGCTTCAAGAAGCATATCCAAATGATATGAAACTTACAGTATATTTCCATAAGAGACAATCTTCAAATGCTAATACAGGTATGGGACCTTTTATCCAGAATGCTCGAGACCAGGGGTTAACGGATCTTTCCATAATCTTACTTGCTATATGGACTGTACTGTATATACTACATCCAGTATACTAATGCTATACTATACTAATGCTATAAATGCTTTTGCAATACAAAATTGCATTTTTGCCTCCGTTATTTTGCTTCCAAGGAAGCCAGACTGACTGGTCAGTTATTAAAAAGGATCATATCTAGAGCATTATTCGTAGCATTGTCAGGAGCTGTTGTAAGTTTAAGAGAAGTTTTTGCACTGGTATGTATAATAAATGTTGTTGACTCACAGTCAACAACATTAGCTTTCACTAAACCACACTGGCTTACTACCTATGAATTATTTCTTACTTGCATTTATTTTTACAACCACATTCAACCCCATGCCAAGCCATGTGGCCTTCATCTGCACAACATTGCCTGTATGTGACCTTTGCTAAGAAATAACAAAAATACTTATTCAGTCTTATTATTTCCCATCTTGACTACTGCTACTGACTCCTTGCAGGCCTTCCAATATATCTTTCACAACTTAAGACTGTTGCAAACACTGCTGCCAGACTCCTTCTGTTTCAACATTCCATATCCATGCAATCCTTCCACTGACAACCTTTGCTCTGCTTCTGATCTTCACCTTTCTCCTCTCTTCACTTCATTGCATTGCATTCCTGACTGCAAGACGTCTCTCCCTTTCCCTCCAAACATTTAGGGGCAGATTTATCAAGGTTCGAATTTTGAAATTCGACCATCGAATAGGCCAAATTCGACCGTTTGTTGAAATTGTTCGAATGAATAATTCGAATGATTTAATCGATCGATCAAATGATTTTCAAAAAAAAAGAACCAACTTTTTTTCCCTAACTTTTTTAGCCAAATTTTGGCTCTAGGTTCTAGGCGGTCCCCATAGGCTAACATAGCAATCCGGCAGGTTTAAAGTGGCGAAGTCAAAGTTTTTTAAAGAGACAGTACTTTGGTTTTCGAATGGTCAAGTTTTCGAAGTATTTTCTATTCGAATCGAAGTCGAATTTGGCCTATTCGATGGTTGAAGTACCCAAAACAATACTTCGAAATTCGAAGTTTTTTAATTCGAAAATTCACTTCGACTCTTAGGGGTAGATTTATCAAGAGTCGAAGTGATTTCGAGGGAATTTTCAAATTAAAAAAATTCGAAATTCAAAGTAATTTTTATGTTATTAGGAAATTAGGATATATTCGACCATTCGATAATCGAAATACTGTCTCTTTAAAAAGCTTAGACTTCGATACTTCGCCAAATTAAACCTGCCGAACTGCTATGTTAGCCTATGGGACCTTCTAGACCATTTTTCTAAGTCTTCACATATCAAAGTAAAATCGTTCGATCGTATGCTATAATCGCTCAAATCGTTTGATATAACTTTGATGATTCGATTGCCAAATTCGGTGAAAAATAATTCGACTTCGATATTCGAAGTCAAAGTATTTTAATCCAAGGGTCGAATTTGAAGTATTTATCACTTCAAAATTCGACCCTTGATAAATCTGCCCCTTGGTAAATGAGAGAAGCAAAATCAATGTGCCCTGCTTAAGCAGAAGTGCTCGTTCCAAGAATTACCAATCCTATTCAACATCCTATTGTTTCAATTGTATTGTAAGCTGTAGGCAGTTGCGGAACTACCGGGGAAGCAGGGTGTGCGAGCGGGCCAGGGCCCGTACCCCCACAGGGCCCCCCCGGCAGCCCGTGCGCCACTGAAAATGCGGCCGTATGAAGGGGGC
The DNA here is from genome assembly GCA_038501925.1 of Xenopus petersii. Taxonomy (NCBI): domain Eukaryota; kingdom Metazoa; phylum Chordata; class Amphibia; order Anura; family Pipidae; genus Xenopus; species Xenopus petersii. Next base: position 11,566,683 of record CM076683.1, read on the forward strand.
GGGGCCCGGTTGCGCATCACGCAGCAGGGCCCGCCCCCCTCTAGTTACGCTACTGGCTGTAGGAGCAGGTCCCTATGATCCTATTATACATTACTGCAAAGCATGGTGTAACTTATTGGTGCTTTAAAAATAAATGATCATGATGATGAGGCAAAACCCTTATTGCTCAGCAAACTGGAGGCAAGAACTTGGATTGTTCTACATAAACAGTTTGCTAAACCCCTGATTATTAATGTACAGAAGGTGCTTAGGATGTTATTATGACTGTAGGAAAGCATTCTTTGGATACCTAGGGCCTTACTATTTAGTCCTTCATACGCAATACATGCATGATTTATTCAATTAGTAATTCTTCAGAATGTCTTTGTAGACATGAAATCATTTTAACAATGGATTTTAACAGTATTTGCAGCACAAATGTGTGGACCCTTAATGCAAAATTATATGTTGTAGAAGTGGCTTAAAGGAAAAGGAAAGTTTTTTTTGCTTGGGGGTGCCAAAAGTAAGGCACCCCCCAAGTAATTGTATTTACTTACCTGATACCCCAGAGTACTCCTTTCAGCAGAAAACTACACTGATTGGGGTTCTTCCAGCAAGCACCACGGAGCAATGCTCTTGCTGCTTCTTCTTTCCTCTCTACTGCACGTGTCTGCCCCAGGAAATTTGAAGAAGAGAAGAAGGCGATTGAACCCCGGGTTGGTGCAGTTTTTTGCTGATAGGAGCACCAGCCCTTGATGTCAGGTAAATAAATGCAACCACTTGGGGGTGCCTGACTTTAGATACTTAAAATACTTTTTTTCTCCTATAAACACAAATTCCTATAAAGTCATCTACATTCACCGCCATGGTTGACATTTCACTGGTTGTGCTTCACTAGTGTCCACCTCAAGCAGTGTCAGACTGGGATACCAGGGGCCCACCAGAAAACCTCAGACCATGGGCCCTCTTTCCCAACTCTTCTATATCAACCTTTTTATTCTCCTAGTCTTTTATATCTACTTACTGTGTTCTTCCATTATTAAGCATTTTTCCCATACAGAAATAGGGCATGGCCATCAAAAATGGTTAGAAGCAAAGGGGCCCACTGATACTTGAGCCCACTGGGAGTTTTCCTGGTATCCTGGTGGGCCAGTCCGACACTGCCCTCAAGCCATTATAGTAAAAATATAATGCTCACGTAAAGCTCATTTGGAAAGCCTTTTCTATTGGGAAAGTTTACTCCAGGGACTTGCATTTAATGTTATATGACTAATGGCATTCTTAGACATCAAAATGTTTATCTGCTCCCATAGTTTTATAATACGTTTACCTTAGTTTTCATTTTAAATAATGCCATATGTTAGCGGTCAATCACATTTAAGTCCTAACCAATTAAAACTGATAATTATTTTTCTTTGTTGTTGTATGTCAAAGGCTATCAAAGTAAAATATCCTTTGCTTCTCTTGACCTACCATGAGTAACAAGAAGTAGTAGACATGTTTGGTGGGGTTTTCCCAGCTCTACTTGTGTATTTATTCAACCAGCATTACTTGCTATCAGCCCCAGTCTAGTAATTATTGCTCTTAAAGAATGCTGATGATTGCTATTATAACAGTATATACTCCCTGAAGGAGTGGTGAGTCAAATATGATAGTTATATCCATTTTCTAATGGCTAACGTTAGTCAATGATTGATCGTATCTTGGGTTAATGTATCTAGGGGACCGAGGAAGTAAAGAAAACACACAGTATAGATAATAAACAGACATACTATCCAAAATAGACAAAGTTCATTAACAAGGAGCACATACAGTATATCACCGAGGTTTCATGACAGAGTTGAAGAGTAGGTCACTTTGACAATACAGGGAACTACTATGTAGAAAAGATATATTAAGCACAACAGGCTGCTATTGAAATATAAAATGCAGCACCCTCACAGGTTTTAGTTGTTGGTGGGATACTAGGAATGAAAGGGGTTGTTCACCTTTAAAATAACTTTTAGTATGATGTAGACAATTTGCCATTGGTTTTGATTTTTTATTATATGTGAGTTTTGAGTTATCTTGATTTTTATTCAGCAGCTCTCCAGGTGCAATTTAAACAATCCAGTTGCTAGGGACCAATTACCCCTGCTATGGGCCAATTACCCTAGCAACCCTGCACGGATTTGCATGAGATTGAAACATGAATGGAAGAGGATTTGAATAGAAAGATGAGTAGAAAAAAAAATAGCAAAAAAAAATACATTTGTAGCCTTACATAACATTTGTTATTTTAGATGGGGTCAATGATCCCTGTCTCAAATCTGGAAAGAGTCAGAAGAAGGCAAATAATTCAAAAACTATTAAAAAGAAAAAATGAAGGCCAATTGAAGAGTTCTTTAGAATTAGCCATTCTTTAACTTAAAGGTGAACCACACCTTTAAATTTTACTGTTTCCGAAGACTCTTAGACTGATGACCCCAGAATGAGGTCCAGAACCAACTGTTCTACCCTAAACCATGCCCTGGATGTCCTACATGGAATTAATCTTTAAAGGGATTCTATCATGATTTTTATGGTGTAGTTATTAATTCTAAATTGCACTGCATATAATTCACACTACAATATAAAATTTCATTCCTGAACCAAAAAGTATATATTTTTTAGTTGTAATATTAGTGTGTAGGCGCCATCTCAGGTCATTTTGCTGGTCATGTGCTTTTTAGAAAGAGCCAGCAGTTTAAGATGGAGCTGCTTTCTGACAGGCTATTGTTTCTCCTACTCAATGTAACTAATGTGTCTCAGTGGGACCTGGATTTTACTATTGAGTGCTGTTCTTATATCTACCAGGGGGCTTTTATCTTTTGTTAGGGAGCTGTTAGCTGGTTACCTTCTCATTGTTGTTAGGCTGCTGGGGGGGAGGGGGTGATATCACTCAACTTGCAGTACAGCAGTAAAGAGTGAATTAAGTTTATCAGAGCACAAGTCACATGACAATATGTCTAGCCCCATGTCAGATTTCAAAATTAAAAATAAAATAATCTGATTGCTCTTTTGAGAAATGGATTTCAGTGCAGAATTCTGCTGGAGCAGCACTATTAACTGATGCATTTTGAAAAAAAAACATGTTTTCCCATGACAGCATCCCTTTAAGTTGCTCGTAAGAAAAAGCATGTTGCTGAGCCTGAAGTAAACTGTAGCATGCCTGTTGTACTAGAATATTTTATCTTAAATGTACTTGATAAAATAGAAATTTTGTATTGCTATAATTTCAGAAATAGACATAAATGGTCCACTGGAGAACACATTTCTGAAGAATAGTTTTTTGTTTTATTTGAGATGCATAGCACTAAGTGTTTTGTCTTTCTCTATGTGGTCCAAAAAAATGTAGTGCTATGTATCTCAAATAAAACAAAAAAATATTCTTCACAAATTGCTCTCTAGTGGGCCAATCATGACTATATGCTAAATTGAAGTAGAGTTGGCAAAGCTGAACTCCTTGCTGCCGTCTAGGGACATCTTCTGATACCTTGTACTAATATCAGTAATAGCCCAAGTCCATAAGATTGCTCTTCAAAACCAACTAGCTCTTGACTTCCTTCCTGCTTTAAAAGGTATCACATACGTACGGTATATTTAAAGACGTGTGTTGGGCTTAGAGTACATTGATGATCAGGCAAGCTCCACTCAAGGTATTATTTACAAAATGAAGCAATTGGAGACAGATTATAGAGAATGTCTTCATGCATCTTGCCACCTTTTTTATGGTTGGGTTCATGTGCTTTTCATTAGTTAGTCTATACTTATAGGTGCTATTATGTTCTAAAGATATCTAATGGCTTGAAAGAGAAGTCCAAATATATTCTAACCTGTAATTCCTCTATATACAGTAGGGTCTACTATATACCTTTGGTCAAGTGTACCATTGCCTTCACCATTGCCTTCTGCAAAGTATTTTACCCGCCTCATAATATTATTTTTAATAGGGGTGAAAGGTAAAAGATAGGATTTTTCTCTGCAAAATGGAGAAAGTTGAGTCAAAAATAGGATATATGCTTTATTTCAGATTACAACAATGTTTCAGATTAGCCTTTTACAGATATGTAACAAAGCCCAAAGGCTGATACTTGTACAAAGCGTAACACAAACTGGAATTAATTGTTGTTCTACATTCTTCAAGTTACAGTTTAAACTAAAAAAATTTGGGCCATGACTGACGTGCAAAAAACTACTTTGTATTTCTATCTTAATCAAGACTTCAACCCTTAACAGATATGCTTTTACTGTTGAATAAACAGTATTTTTAGTCATGACAATTTTTGCCTTTGTGAGTCATAAAAAAAGCTTGTTTATCTTATTTATGATACAGCTTCCATAAGTACCATATCTCATCACACCACTCATAATGATCACATAGACTGGAAGACTGCACCTTGCTCAAACTCCACAGTGACCAGGCGTTTCACTTTTCTGATGTCATCACCCTAACTGGCCTTCCATTGCATGACTTTACTGCACAACACAACCCCATTCTTGTGGCTCCAATCAATCATTTACACCATTCTAGCCCCACGGTTCTTACTTTTACTTGTATGCTCTTTGATTAGGTAAAGTAGTCCATGCAGTAGATGCAAGTAGATGTATTGTGTTTATATTTCAGCATCCGGAAAATAGTGCCTTTGATGTTTGTGTCTTCTGCCCACTCTGTTAAATTGATTGATATAACTCCCTAATGATGCATTTTGAAGAGCACAGTCCTTCTGGGGGAGTTGTGGCGGTCAACACACCCTTCTTCACCTGCAGCAACTAATGCTGGTGAGGAAGATGCTTCACTTTCTTGAACAGTCTACACTTGGCATCCCCAGCATCTGCCATAAGCTTCTGTTCAAATAAATAGAAAACAAATGCATGAGGGCACAGGCATTTTGGCTGTTACAGAAGTTAAAATGTGCCATAGCCTTAGACCAGGGTAACCCAACTGGAAGTTCAAGAGCAGAATGTAGCTGTACAATGGGCCAGAAACTACCTAAGGCAGTGGTTCCCATCCAGTTACTTACTTTGGGTGTAAGGTGCTCTCTAGCCTTTTTTTTAAGTGATCTGTATGTTCTTCCCACATACTGCATGCCACAGTCGCAGGTTGCTAGGTAGACAATACCCCTTGATTCACAATTAATATAACTTTTTATGAGAAAAACTTCTCCTGTTGTTGCACTCCTAAAGAAGTTTTGAACTAGTATGTGTTTACACACAATTTTGATTTTATTCTACAAGTGTGGGATGGCTTTCTCAACTACTAAACCCCCAATCCATAATGTCCACTGGAATGGAGACCAGCAGGAAGCTTTTTGCAGCACAAACGTTTACATTTACATACTTTAAGCATTTTGTGTAGCCATTTTCTATTGGTCTGAAAAAATGCAGCAAGTTTCTAATATTGAATACTGAACATTTTGCCCCTGCCAACTGTTAGAAAGGCATCAGACATGGTGGCAGTGATCTTTACCCAGTTTGTCTCAAGAGACAAGAGAACAAATTCTAGAGAATTTTGATTCTGTTTCACTCATAGCAATTCAAAAAGAACTGCATTTATAGATTGTTTTGTACTGTAGCTTGGTTTGACTCTGGAGGACTAATACATGAAAAAGTTTACAACGAGTGTTAGAAGAATCCACTTTAATTTCTCGAAGAATTCTTGGAAAATTACAATTCGTTCAATAGTCACAATTTCACAACAAATATGTTAAAGGGATTCTGTCACGGGAAAACTTTTTGTTTCAAAACACATCAGTGCTGCTACAGCAGTCCATTTATTTCAAAAGAGCAAACAGATTTTTTTATATTTCATTTTTAAATCTTATAAGGGGCTAGACATATTGTCAGTTTCCCAGGTGCCCCCAGTCATGTGACTTGTGCTCTGGTAAACTTCAGTGACTCTTTACTGCTGGACAAGTTGGAGTGATAGCATCCCGTCTCTTTCGCCCCAGCAGCCTAATAGAACAATGAGAAAGTAACAGATAACAGCTCCCTGGAAGAACAAACAGCACTCAGTAGTAAAAACCTAAGTTCCACTGCAACTCCTCCTGCTACATTGAGTAGAAGGAACAATAGCCTGTCTGAAAGCAGTTCCATCATGAAGCGCTTGCTCTTTCTGAAAGCACAGAATCAGGCAAAATTACATGAGATGGCACCTAAACAACAATATTACAAGTAAAAAAAATATATACTTGTTAGTTCAGGAATTAAATTTTACATGGTTGAGTAAATTATTTGCAGTGTAAATAATGTAATTTAGAAATAAAAAAACTATGTCATAAAATCATGACAGAATCACTTTAATATACATGAGTAACAGAAAGGTACTTAAATAAGCCCTCTGGTAAGGTGCATAACTTAGGGGTTATTTCTAGTAATTTTTTTTAAACTCTAAGAAAATACAATTTTATTCAGAATCTGCATGGTATGGTATTTATGAAAAAATTGGACTTCTAAAATTAGCTCCAATAGTCCCAACCCAACAACTCGAATCAAATTCGAATGGAGTTTTCATGACAGTGTCCCTTTAATGTTGCACATAGATAAGAATGCTTAAGGTGGCCACCTATGTTGCAATAATGATCTTTCCTGGAAAAGATCTTTCCAAGAAAGATTGTTTCAATACACACGTGTAGAGCTGAATTGTCAGATAAACAGGTAGAAACAATAGAAATGTACCTGTATCTGACAATTTAGCACTAACAATGGCCGATGTTCGGGTGCCTCCGAAAGCGATTTTCCGGCCAGCCCAATCAACAAGCTGATCGATATCCAAGTCTTCTGCCGATATTGGTCAGCTCGTCTTCCACCATATACACACCGAATATTGTATGAAACTTAATTTCATATGATATTATCAGTGCATCTATGGCCACCTTAAAACTACCTGGTCTAACATCTTACAGATCCATGATGTTGACTGGTTTCTGGGATTGCATCTTTACCTTAAGTCTCTGGCCATTTATCCTTCTAATGCCAGTCGTCATTTTTTTTCTCCTAAACTCTCTCAACATCATCGTCATTTACAGTACATGCTCACTTTTTACCCCATTGGATTGGATCCTGTAATATCTCACATTAGACATACCTGAGCATCAGCACAATCTATATAAAGACATGGCATGCTATGCCATGGTCATTTATACTAGGGATGCACCAAATCCACTATTTTGGATTTGGCCCAACCCTTCACGAAGGGTTCAGCTGAATACCGAACTGAATCCTAATTTGCATATGCAAATTAGGGCTGGGAAGGGGAAAACATTTTTTACTTCCTTGTTTTGTGACAGAAAGTCACACGATTTCCCTCTCCGCCTCTAATTTGCATATGCAAATTAGGATTTGGTTCCGCTGAACAGAAGGATTCGGCCGAATCTGAATCCTGCTGAAAAAGGCCAAATCCTGGCCGAATCCCGAATTCGGTGCATCTTTAATTAATACACACCTATTTATTATGGGACATACTATAAAACCTATTTAAGGCTGACTATTCTGATATAAAAACATACTGTGTAAATTAACAAGTAAGTTATATATGACTGTGCTTGAATGGCTGCCCCACAGAAGCATGTTTATATAAACTATAGTAGAGTTTCCGAATCACACCAGTTGTACCAGTGCAGGGCAACACTACAATATAATTGCATTATTTTAAAGCACTTTAATTTTTTGGTGTTACTGTTCCTTTAATCAAATGGGTAAAAACAGTTAGCCACAATCTAACGGGCTTCAAACTCTGTGAGTAAGGGGTTTCAAATGCCAAAACTGTTTGATAAGTACATTTCTTTCATACAAGATTGCATAGGCCTTGAGGTATCCCCACAAGCTGAAGTATACTCTTTATTGTTTTGTATGCAGGTATTGGGAGTTGGTAGAGGTTACTGGGCCCCACAGCAAGGGATAGGGCTCCTAAGATTTGTGTAAGATAAGCGGTTATAAAATTTGGAGAATCTTCACAAAGGGAAGTGCTGGTCCTGGGATGATTATATATATATATATATATATATATATATATATATATATATATATATATATATATATATATATATATAGACCAATTGTTGTACAAAAAACCGCACTACCAGGTCTTTTCAAGGTGCAAAAAGGAAAAATTTTTTATTTTCGACGTTTCGGCTTCTACACTGAAGCCTTTATCAAGAGGTGTACACAGTGCAAATAATAGTGACTATTTAAACACAAAAATGGCGCCAAGTTTAAATAGTCACTATTATTTGCACTGTGTACACCTCTTGATAAAGGCTTCAGTGTAGAAGCCGAAACGTCGAAAATAAAAAATTTTTCCTTTTTGCACCTTGAAAAGACCTGGTAGTGCAGTTTTTTGTACAACAATTGGTCTACATAATCTTTTGAAGACTGCACCCAGGCGGTTGCTATTACTTGGATGAGTGCTCCAGTATATATATATATATATATATATATATATTGTTTGGAGCAAGAGATAGAGAAAGAAAAATTCAGTTGCGTTGGTTTCTGTGTTCTATATTGCAGAAAATGTGCTTATCATTTGCTGAACAGGAACACATGCTCTTTTTTAAAAAAAAAAAAAAAAATGAGCATATGTGAGGATTTAAGTGCTAATAAAGGGGAACTTTACTCTGGAAGATAGCGCGCAGTGTCGCAAGTGCATCATCACCTGAGCAGCCACACCCACACGTTTTCTTCATCTCCTAGCTGACCTGATTTAACCTATCAAATATTTGCTGTATTCTTCCGCTCCCAGCAGGACAGGCAATCGGAAAATAGGACCTGGAACTTTGATCCCTTGCAGCATTCCTTTGTATAACCTCACAGTAAATAAGGATGTGTCTGTACTAAGAACAGAAAAATGCCTGACTTTTGTGTGAAGGGATAAATTATTTTGATGGCTACGTGCTCAAATATCTGTCCCCTCTTATCTTGCTGCCCACACAGTGTGCGTGTTTTTTTAAGTTAGAACCATAGAGGTAAAGAATGGGCTACAGCTCTACTACATTTATTGCTAATTTTGGCTACAACAGAAGCTTTTTTTGTGCAGAGCCCTTATTGGGGTGTATATTTACAAGCACTGGTTCCTGCTTTGACGGTCACTACTAGGTTCAAACATTAAAGGCCCATTGAGGAGCTATTCTTCCTAAAACAGCACCCGATGTCCCACCAGGTTTATCAGTTTAGTTCTGGCCAGGTCTTACAGAAGAGATGGGCCTGTCCTCCTGCTGCTTCTACTTGAAAAGGTCTAGAAGTCGGCAGGGTTAGGCTGTATTTTTGTTCCAAAAATCACATACACCAGCAGGAAGAGAGCCTTACAAAAAAAGACAAAAATGTCAAAGGATTCCCAGGTATGACTCTACCTGTTGTACTAAAATGTCCCCAAACAAAGGTGTGTGCTCCCCAGTTGAGAGAGCTCCCAGTGCGAGAGGCCATGTCGTGCATAGTGCATGCGATGAATGCGCCTCTGACTTCACATGCATGTGCATAATGCGCAAGTCGTGGCATTCACTCATTATGCACATGCGTGTACCCCAAAATGGCTGCTTGAACTAGGAGCTTCCTCCCTGTGTAGGTGGCACGGGCAGGGGAGGCAATTTTTGTTAAAAAAAAAAAAACCAACCAAGTGGGGGCTCTATAAGCCAGTGCCTTTGGTTGGGGATGTTATTGCTCAACAGGTGCCCTTTAAGATACTGGGTAGCCCCACCAGATGTGATGTTAGATCCTCAGAGCCGTCAAGTGACAAATGTAAGCCATTGAGGGATCCGTGGCACATGCTACCAAAATAGTTTTCTGCATCAGTGGAAGTGATGTCATGTGCGGGCGCGCACAACCTTTCCTGAAGCCCGAGATTCTGTGCGTGTGCACATTGCTCCGCTTATGTCACGGACATGTTGTGCACATCAGATTTTTGCCGCAAATTCTCCAAAATCAAATCCAGAAATCAGGGGAAGTAAAGGGAGACCAGGGGCCAGAGCTCAAAGTATGATAACTCCCCGAACAATTAGGGGGATTGAGTGGATCCTATAGATGGGTTAGTCACATAGTTACATGTGGGTGCAGCATCCAACCATAGAGATTTGTGTCTCTTGGATTCTGCTGTGTGGATGATGAGCAGGGGTCTGTAGAGGCCTCAGACGGGTTTCAGTCAGGTACTAGCCTTTGCAGGTAACATCCTACTAGGGTTGCCATTAAGCTTGCCACCTTTTATAAAAAAACATTTACCGGCCTAAGCCCCGCCCAAGTCCCACCAGCCAGCAGAGCAATGGTTCCGACTCCGAGTGAGCAGGGAGAGACCTCATGAGAGGAGCAGCATGGGGAGCCCATGTCAGTAGTACAGTTAGAACAATAATGGCACCTGTTCTCCTGCCCTCTCATCTTTAAGGACGCCAGTCACGCCGACCACAAATCTCATCACGCAAGACTGTGATGTCAAGACGTCGCATAAGCGCCGTGACGTCCCAGGAGCTTCGTAACTGGGAATTTTGAGAAGGGGCAGCAAAGCAGCTTGATAATGGTGGTTCCTCTCCTCAGAATTTTATCGGCAGTGTAATTGACGGTATTTTTTTTTAATACCGGCAACGGCCTTGAGACCAGTTTTTTCCGGCTAGGGTGAAATACCGGCTGGGTGGCAACCCTAGTTGCCATCTGGCCGGTAAAAATGACGGCTGATCCCAATGTTATTAATAGGGTAAAAAGATAAATATATAGAAAGGCTGGTATTTTTTTTTTTTTTTTTACAGAAAAGGTACTAGAAACCCTGCATCATACTAATTTAGGCAAAGAAAAGACCCAGGGAAGCGTAGTGTATCTGCCGCACTCCCACCCCCAGCATCCAACTCACTGCTTGCGATCCCCATAATGCGGGTTCCCTTTGTGTAAGTGAAGTTATTACTGGCCCAAATAATGCTCTACAATGAGGCACACGTGGGGTTGCAACGGTTGCCACCTGAAAAATGTTGCTCAATGTCAATATTAATAGTGTAGCGCTATAGTTAACTGCTTTGTATTTAGCAGTTTTAGCTACTTTCCTTTGTGAGCTGATACCACAGATGAGCTCTCTTTCTCAGCCCTGGCAGCGGGGTGGAGGCAGGGTGTAGTGTAACTGTAACTAGGTGTAATAGCACAATGATGGGCGCCTGTAGTTCTTTAACGGTTGAACATAGAACTGTATTTGTTAAACAATAGCACTTAGTCCATAAAGCAACAGAACACACAGTGCTACTATTTTCAGCAACAGACACACTCAAAAGGACAAGGGCCTAGAAGTCAGTAACCTCCAAACACCATGAGGCTGGTTAATAACCGACCGGATAATAGAAAACGACATTAGGAACAGGGGACATCACACTTGGCACATTCCATTTCACACGTACCCGCCTTCAGACAGAAACAGGCCATACCAAGCGCGCCCCCCCAACTTGCGCGTATCCGTCTTCTCTCTCCCGCCACACAGACTTGTCACGTGTTCCCTTCCCTTAGGTTGTTTTGATTTCGTGTATCCTGCCCAAGAGCGCGCGAGGTTGGGGGGGGTGTGTGTGGTGCGGTCTCCTACGTCATATGGGCAGGCCGCCGCTGATTGGCCGGGGCAGCTCACCAGACACGCTTGTTGTTGAGGTCGGGACAGCTGTTGGCATATCCTGCACTTACTGAGAGTCACCGGGGGGCAGGGAAGGAGGAGCGCGGTGGGCGTGGTTTAGACACAACAGCATCACTACCTGTGTCTTTCGACTCATCTCGGCAGATTTAAGCAGCTCCGGGAGGCGGCAGGGACAATAAAGTGCAAAGCTTATCGGCTCTCATTGATTCCGGGTTCTGTTTGGAGTTAGCGCAGCTTGGAGACCTGTAGAGCACAGCATTGTGGGTAAGGAGAGCTGGGGGCATTGCTGAGACTCGCACTGGAATTGTCAATGGGCTCTGGGCACTGCTGTCTATATATAGTCTATATATCTGGTACTAGTGATACAGGGGACACTGCTGTCTATATATAGTCTATATATCTGGTACTAGTGATACAGGGGATACACTGCTGTCTATATATAGTCTATATATCTGGTACTAGTGATACAGGGGACACTGCTGTCTATATATAGTCTATATATCTGGTACTAGTGATACAGGGGCACTGCTGTCTCTATATATAGTCTATATATCTGGTACTAGTGATACAGGGGACACACTGCTCTCTATATATAGTCTATATATCTGGTACTAGTGATACAGGGACACTGCTGTCTATATATAGTCTATATATCTGGTACTAGTGATACAGGTGCACTGCTGTCTATATATAGTCTATATATCTGGTACTAGTGATACAGGGACACTGCTGTCTATATATAGTCTATATATCTGGTACTAGTGATACAGGGGATACACTGCTCTCTATATATAGTCTATATATCTGGTACTAGTGATACAGGGGATACACTGCTCTCTATATATAGTCTATATATCTGGTACTAGTGATACAGGGGACACTGCTGTCTATATATAGTCTATATATCTGGTACTAGTGATACAGGGACACTGCTGTCTATATATAGTCTATATATCTGGTACTAGTGATACAGGGGATACACTGCTCTCTATATATAGTCTATATATCTGGTACTAGTGATACAGGGGATACACTGCTGTCTATATATAGTCTATATATCTGGTACTAGTGATACAGGGACACTGCTGTCTATATATAGTCTATATATCTGGTACTAGTGATACAGGGGATACACTGCTGTCTATATATAGTCTATATATCTGGTACTAGTGATACAGGGACACTGCTGTCTATATATAGTCTATATATCTGGTACTAGTGATACAGGTGCACTGCTGTCTATATATAGTCTATATATCTGGTACTAGTGATACAGGGGACACTGCTGTCTATATATAGTCTATATATCTGGTACTAGTGATACAGGGACACTGCTGTCTATATATAGTCTATATATCTTGTACTAGTGATACAGGGGCACTGCTGTCTATATATAGTCTATATATCTGGTACTAGTGATACAGGGGACACTGCTGTCTATATATAGTCTATATATCTTGTACTAGTGATACAGGGGCACTGCTGTCTATATATAGTCTATATATCTGGTACTAGTGATACAGGGGATACACTGCTCTCTATATATAGTCTATATATCTGGTACTAGTGATACAGGGGACACTGCTGTCTATATATAGTCTATATATCTTGTACTAGTGATACAGGTGCACTGCTGTCTATATATAGTCTATATATCTGGTACTAGTGATACAGGGGCACTGCTGTCTATATATAGTCTATATATCTGGTACTAGTGATACAGGGGACACTGCTGTCTATATATAGTCTATATATCTGGTACTAGTGATACAGGGACACTGCTGTCTATATATATTCTATATATCTGGTACTAGTGATACAGGGGATACACTGCTGTCTATATATAGTCTATATATCTGGTACTAGTGATACAGGGGATACACTGCTGTCTATATATAGTCTATATATCTGGTACTAGTGATACAGGGGACACTGCTGTCTATATATAGTCTATATATCTGGTACTAGTGATACAGGGGCACTGCTGTCTCTATATATAGTCTATATATCTGGTACTAGTGATACAGGGGACACACTGCTCTCTATATATAGTCTATATATCTGGTACTAGTGATACAGGGACACTGCTGTCTATATATAGTCTATATATCTGGTACTAGTGATACAGGGGCACTGCTGTCTATATATAGTCTATATATCTGGTACTAGTGATACAGGGGATACACTGCTGTCTATATATAGTCTATATATCTGGTACTAGTGATACAGGGACACTGCTGTCTATATATAGTCTATATATCTGGTACTAGTGATACAGGGGATACACTGCTCTCTATATATAGTCTATATATCTGGTACTAGTGATACAGGGGATACACTGCTGTCTATATATAGTCTATATATCTGGTACTAGTGATACAGGGACACTGCTGTCTATATATAGTCTATATATCTGGTACTAGTGATACAGGGGATACACTGCTGTCTATATATAGTCTATATATCTGGTACTAGTGATACAGGGACACTGCTGTCTATATATAGTCTATATATCTGGTACTAGTGATACAGGGGATACACTGCTCTCTATATATAGTCTATATATCTGGTACTAGTGATACAGGGGATACACTGCTGTCTATATATAGTCTATATATCTGGTACTAGTGATACAGGGACACTGCTGTCTATATATAGTCTATATATCTGGTACTAGTGATACAGGGGATACACTGCTGTCTATATATAGTCTATATATCTGGTACTAGTGATACAGGGACACTGCTGTCTATATATAGTCTATATATCTGGTACTAGTGATACAGGGGCACTGCTGTCTATATATAGTCTATATATCTGGTACTAGTGATACAGGGGACACTGCTGTCTATATATAGTCTATATATCTGGTACTAGTGATACAGGGGATACACTGCTGTCTATATATAGTCTATATATCTGGTACTAGTGATACAGGGGATACACTGCTGTCTATATATAGTCTATATATCTGGTACTAGTGATACAGGGGACACTGCTGTCTATATATAGTCTATATATCTGGTACTAGTGATACAGGGGCACTGCTGTCTCTATATATAGTCTATATATCTGGTACTAGTGATACAGGGGACACACTGCTCTCTATATATAGTCTATATATCTGGTACTAGTGATACAGGGACACTGCTGTCTATATATAGTCTATATATCTGGTACTAGTGATACAGGGGCACTGCTGTCTATATATAGTCTATATATCTGGTACTAGTGATACAGGGGATACACTGCTGTCTATATATAGTCTATATATCTGGTACTAGTGATACAGGGACACTGCTGTCTATATATAGTCTATATATCTGGTACTAGTGATACAGGGGATACACTGCTCTCTATATATAGTCTATATATCTGGTACTAGTGATACAGGGGATACACTGCTGTCTATATATAGTCTATATATCTGGTACTAGTGATACAGGGACACTGCTGTCTATATATAGTCTATATATCTGGTACTAGTGATACAGGGGATACACTGCTCTCTATATATAGTCTATATATCTGGTACTAGTGATACAGGGGACACTGCTGTCTATATATAGTCTATATATCTTGTACTAGTGATACAGGTGCACTGCTGTCTATATATAGTCTATATATCTGGTACTAGTGATACAGGGGACACTGCTGTCTATATATAGTCTATATATCTGGTACTAGTGATACAGGGACACTGCTGTCTATATATAGTCTATATATCTTGTACTAGTGATACAGGGGCACTGCTGTCTATATATAGTCTATATATCTGGTACTAGTGATACAGGGGACACTGCTGTCTATATATAGTCTATATATCTTGTACTAGTGATACAGGGGCACTGCTGTCTATATATAGTCTATATATCTGGTACTAGTGATACAGGGGATACACTGCTCTCTATATATAGTCTATATATCTGGTACTAGTGATACAGGGGACACTGCTGTCTATATATAGTCTATATATCTTGTACTAGTGATACAGGTGCACTGCTGTCTATATATAGTCTATATATCTGGTACTAGTGATACAGGGGCACTGCTGTCTATATATAGTCTATATATCTGGTACTAGTGATACAGGGGACACTGCTGTCTATATATAGTCTATATATCTGGTACTAGTGATACAGGGACACTGCTGTCTATATATAGTCTATATATCTGGTACTAGTGATACAGGGGATACACTGCTGTCTATATATAGTCTATATATCTGGTACTAGTGATACAGGGGATACACTGCTGTCTATATATAGTCTATATATCTGGTACTAGTGATACAGGGGACACTGCTGTCTATATATAGTCTATATATCTGGTACTAGTGATACAGGGGCACTGCTGTCTCTATATATAGTCTATATATCTGGTACTAGTGATACAGGGGACACACTGCTCTCTATATATAGTCTATATATCTGGTACTAGTGATACAGGGACACTGCTGTCTATATATAGTCTATATATCTGGTACTAGTGATACAGGGGCACTGCTGTCTATATATAGTCTATATATCTGGTACTAGTGATACAGGGGATACACTGCTGTCTATATATAGTCTATATATCTGGTACTAGTGATACAGGGGATACACTGCTCTCTATATATAGTCTATATATCTGGTACTAGTGATACAGGGGACACTGCTGTCTATATATAGTCTATATATCTTGTACTAGTGATACAGGTGCACTGCTGTCTATATATAGTCTATATATCTGGTACTAGTGATACAGGGGACACTGCTGTCTATATATAGTCTATATATCTGGTACTAGTGATACAGGGACACTGCTGTCTATATATAGTCTATATATCTTGTACTAGTGATACAGGGGCACTGCTGTCTATATATAGTCTATATATCTGGTACTAGTGATACAGGGGACACTGCTGTCTATATATAGTCTATATATCTTGTACTAGTGATACAGGGGCACTGCTGTCTATATATAGTCTATATATCTGGTACTAGTGATACAGGGGATACACTGCTCTCTATATATAGTCTATATATCTGGTACTAGTGATACAGGGGACACTGCTGTCTATATATAGTCTATATATCTTGTACTAGTGATACAGGGGATACACTGCTCTCTATATATAGTCTATATATCTGGTACTAGTGATACAGGGGACACTGCTGTCTATATATAGTCTATATATCTGGTACTAGTGATACAGGGACACTGCTGTCTATATATAGTCTATATATCTTGTACTAGTGATACAGGGACACTGCTGTCTATATATAGTCTATATATCTGGTACTAGTGATACAGGGGATACACTGCTGTCTATATATAGTCTATATATCTGGTAGTAGTGATACAGGGGACACTGCTGTCTATATATAGTCTATATATCTTGTACTAGTGATACAGGGGCACTGCTGTCTATATATAGTCTATATATCTGGTACTAGTGATACAGGGGATACACTGCTCTCTATATATAGTCTATATATCTGGTACTAGTGATACAGGGGATACACTGCTCTCTATATATAGTCTATATATCTGGCACTAGTGATACAGGGGACACTGCTGTCTATATATAGTCTATATATCTGGTACTAGTGATACAGGGACACTGCTGTCTATATATAGTCTATATATCTTGTACTAGTGATACAGGGACACTGCTGTCTATATATAGTCTATATATCTGGTACTAGTGATACAGGGGATACACTGCTGTCTATATATAGTCTATATATCTGGTAGTAGTGATACAGGGGACACTGCTGTCTATATATAGTCTATATATCTTGTACTAGTGATACAGGGGCACTGCTGTCTATATATAGTCTATATATCTGGTACTAGTGATACAGGGGATACACTGCTCTCTATATATAGTCTATATATCTGGTACTAGTGATACAGGGGACACTGCTGTCTATATATAGTCTATATATCTTGTACTAGTGATACAGGTGCACTGCTGTCTATATATAGTCTATATATCTGGTACTAGTGATACAGGGACACTGCTGTCTATATATAGTCTATATATCTGGTACTAGTGATACAGGGACACTGCTGTCTATATATAGTCTATATATCTTGTACTAGTGATACAGGGACACTGCTGTCTATATATAGTCTATATATCTGGTACTAGTGATACAGGGGATACACTGCTGTCTATATATAGTCTATATATCTGGTAGTAGTGATACAGGGGACACTGCTGTCTATATATAGTCTATATATCTTGTACTAGTGATACAGGGGCACTGCTGTCTATATATAGTCTATATATCTTGTACTAGTGATACAGGTGCACTGCTGTCTATATATAGTCTATATATCTGGTACTAGTGATACAGGGGACACTGCTGTCTATATATAGTCTATATATCTGGTACTAGTGATACAGGGACACTGCTGTCTATATATAGTCTATATATCTTGTACTAGTGATACAGGGGCAATGCTGTCTATATATAGTGTATATATCTGGTACTAGTGATACAGGGGATACACTGCTGTCTATATATAGTCTATATATCTGGTAGTAGTGATACAGGGGACACTGCTGTCTATATATAGTCTATATATCTTGTACTAGTGATACAGGGGACACTGCTGTCTATATATAGTCTATATATCTGGTACTAGTGATACAGGGGATACACTGCTGTCTATATATAGTCTATATATCTTGTACTAGTGATACAGGTGCACTGCTGTCTATATATAGTCTATATATCTGGTACTAGTGATACAGGGGCACTGCTGTCTATATATAGTCTATATATCTGGTACTAGTGATACAGGGGCACTGCTGTCTCTATATAGTCTATATATCTGGTACTAGTGATACAGGGGACACTGCTGTCTATATATAGTGTATATATCTTGTACTAGTGATACAGGGGCACTGCTGTCTCTATATAGTCTATATATCTTGTACTAGTGATACAGGGGCACTGCTGTCTATATATAGTCTATATATCTGGTACTAGTGATACAGGGGACACTGTTGTCTATATATAGTCTATATATCTGGTACTAGTGATACAGGGGACACTGCTGTCTATATATAGTCTTTATATCTGGTATTAGTGATACAGGGACACTGCTGTCTATATATAGTCTATATCTGGTATTAGTGATACAGGGACACTGTTGTCTATATATAGTCTATATATCTGGTACCAGTGATACAGGGACACTGTTGTCTATCTATATATATATATATATATATATATATATATATATATATATATATATATATATATATATACATATATATATATATATATATATATATATATATATATATATATATATATATATATATATATATATATATATATAAAATAAAGGACATAGAGCTGGCTAGCTCATCATTGTACTGTGCAACTTGCCACTAAGGTTGGTGGCACACAGCTGCACTTCAGCCCACTATACTTGGTACCAATACCTCTTGACACTGGCCATTCTATAAAGTTATGCACAATAATGTTATAATGTTGGATCAATATAGCACATCACTGGTGCGTGGGTTAGCTAGTAGTGCCGAGTGCTGGGCAGGAAAGCTGACATCATACAGGGGAGCAGTGTCACAATCAGATGTCTTACCATTTGGTTCCGGTGCAATACTAAAGGCCAGTAAAAAAGGTGCCATACTCCCAGGTATTGGTCCTCTAATCATGATGCCATGCCACAGGCCCACTAAGGTTGGTGCCATAACACTAAGCATTGGTCTATTAAGGTTGGTGCCTTACTACTTGTCATTGGCAAATAAAGTTGATGCAGTGTTGCTAGGGCAATGTTGCTAGGCACTATGTTGGTTGCTTTGAGGCCATACAGCTGATGCCTTCTGCTTTGTAGGCCCATACCAATGGCACTGCCATTGGGCTCTGCCACTGTTTAAAGGGAGTCTGTGTTTACGCAGGTAATATTAGGTGGGTACCACCCAGTGCTTATTTGACACCTCTGTATATGCATTTTTCCGTGAACTTTGGCTTTGCTGTTTGTGTTATAGGCCGGGCAGTGCTACTTTCTGCAGCTTTTAGAACAAAGGCTGCAGGATTTGAGGTGGCATGTCTAGCTGATGTTTATGGAAAGTAACTAAAACAAAGTAGCCCAAAAAAGGTGCAGATATTGACTTAAGGTGGCCATAGATGCACAGATAATATCGTACGAAACTAATTTCCGTACAATATTCAGTGTGTGTATGGTGGGCATTGGAGTATGGTTTTTTTTTTTAGGGGAAGCAAAGAGCCTTGCCCACCAACTGTAGTTTTACCTTCATTTGTAAATGTAATGCACCATGTATGACTTCAACTGTCATCTGTCACCAACCATGGTTTTACATTCATTTGTAAGGGAAATCCACCATGTATAACAGATACTTCAACTGTCAGCTGTGTATGTCTTGTCACTGAACTATACCCACCAGGCATTTCCTCTTTAAGTGAATGGTGGGAAAACTTAACGTGATTCCCTGAGAGGATCTTGGTGTAGGAAATCTTGATGATGACTGTTAGGCATTGCCCTCTACTCAGAGCAGTCTATCCTTTTCAACTTATCGATTCTGCTTTTGCTTTTGTTTCTGTAGGTCCATACAGTCGTAGACAAATGCAAACACTAGAGGAGCACTGCTGGAGTTGCTCTTGCACCCGAGGAAGAGACAAGAAGGTCAGCACTTGGCTACCCCAAAGAGTTGGCAAAGCCATGTCCTCCTTAAACTCTCTCCTCAGTCTGGCCTACAGAACCCTAGCCAGCAGTGAAGGTCGCAGTCTTATCCGGAGAAGCCTAGTACTCTTTTCCGTGGGTGCTTTCCTTGCTCTGGTCCTCAATCTGCTTCAGGTCCAAAGGAACGTGACTCTGTTTCCAGAGGAAGTCATCGCCACCATATTTTCCTCAGCTTGGTGGGTCCCCCCATGTTGTGGAACTGCAGCTGGTGAGTACTTTTATTTTCATACTTATACGAGTGTGTTTTTGACTAAGGTTCTATAGGCCTGAAGCACCACTAAGGGGCCCTTACACTTTCATAGTGTATTATAGTATAGGGGCAGATTTATCAAGGGTCGAATTGAAAATTCGAATGACCCATTAAAGTCATTCTGGGGCCACCCTGTACTTCAAGGAACAGCAACATAAAAAAAAAAAAAAAAAAAAAAAAAAAAAGAAAAGTGTTTTAACATAATGATGTGTTTGCTTCAGAAACACTACTATAGTTCATATATAAAAAGCTGCTGTGTAGCAATAGCGGAAATTGAAAAAAGTCTATGTGGCACAGGTTAAATAGTGGATAACAGATAACACCGTTATGTTCTGCAGAGCTTATCTGCTATCTGCTGTGTAACCTGAGCCTTTTCTCCTTTGAATGGCTGCCCCCATTTCTACACAGCAGCTTGTTTATATAAACTTTAGTAGTACTTCTCTGTTATCTACTGTGTATCCGGTGCTTGAATGGCTGCCCCCATGGCTACACAGCAGCTTGTTTATATAAACTATAGTAGTACTTATCTGTTATCTACTGTGTATCCGGTGCATGAATGACTGACCTTATGGCTACACAGCAGCTTATTTATATAAACTATAGTAGTACTTCTCTGTTATCTACTGTGTATCCTGTGCTTGAATGACTGACCTTATGGCTACACAGCAGCTTATTTATATAAACTATAGTAGTACTTATCTGTTATCTACTGTGTATCCGGTGCATGAATGACTGACCTTATGGCTACACAGCAGCTTATTTATATAAACTATAGTAGTACTTATCTGTTATCTACTGTGTATCCTGTGCTTGAATGGCTGTCCCCATTGCTACACAGCAGCTTGTTTATATAAACTATAGTAGTGTTTCTGAAGCAAACACAGCAGTTTTATCAGTGCAGGGCAACACTACATTTTATATGTATTACTTTAAAACGCTTTCTTTTTTTTTATGTGACTGTTCCTTTAAGTACAATGTGGCCCCAAAATGACTGTAATGGGGGCCCAGTAACTCCTAGTTAAACCAGTGGTCAAGCGGGGTTTAATATTTCTTATGTGAAAAAATACATATCGTTTGATTTCCTATAAGAAAAATTAATTTAAAGGTGATCAACCCCTTTAACCTTGTTATAATACGTAAGGCATTGTGAAGTCAGTTGTGTTGGCACTTCCTCTAGAGAGTCATTAATTGTTACTTTCTATATTGCCTTTCATAGTTAGGAGACAGCAAGAAAGCAGAAATGCCTTTATAGCAATGATAGCTGTCAAGCTTAGTGGTATGGCAGCACCCGTTGTGCCCCTTTAACTTAACTTTTAGTATGATGTAGAGAGTGATATTCTCAGACAATTTTCAATTGGTCTTCATTTTTTATTATTTGTGTTTTTTGGTTTATTTTGCTTTTTATTCAGCAGCTCTCCAGTTTGTAATTTCAGTAATCTGGTTGCTAGGGTCCAAGTTACCCTAGCAACCATGCATTGATTTGAATAAGAGCCTGGGATATGAATTGGAGAGGGTCTGAATAGAAAGACCAGTAATAAAAAGTAGCAATAGCAATACATTTGTAGCCTTCAGTGACCCCCATTTGAAAGCTGGAAAGAGTCAGAAGAAAAAGGCAATTGATTTAAAAAACTATAAGAAAGAGAAAAAAATGAAGGCCAATTGAAAAGTTGCCATTCTATAACATAATAAAAGTTAATTTAAGGGTGGACCACTACTTTAAATAAATTGACCGACTGCCAAAAATTCCTCCCCCCCCCTCCCTTTTAAAAAACGATTAGCCAGAAATCCTATATCTGCATGAGAACACTTTGAGCTGACGCCGGCTCTGCGTTCTTTAGATAGTACAGGAAATGCTGAAAGGTTGTCTCCTTGTGATTGAACACCTCCCAAACTGGTGAGCTGCCTGGCTCTGTTCTGATTGGCTGCCTAGCTCAACATACCACACTGCACACGGAATCGGAAAATACGGAAGTGATCAGGAGTTGGCTGTAAGCTGCTTGCACTGCTACTCAATGGACTCAGGCTGTATAACAGGAGTCACAGCTGCTATACTATATTTACTTTATTTGCTGTGCAAAAACTTTTTTTTTTTTTTTTTAATTCACAAATGAAACCAGGTCTGTGCAGCCTGTTACCTACTTCACTGCAAGATGGTTTAGGCTAATCCATTTTCAAGCAATAACCGCTTATCAGAAAAGTGCTCTGGTGCTTTAAAAGGGTTGTTTGTCTTCAAATTCAATACTTTTGATATGATGTAGAGAGTGATATTCTGAGACAATTTGCAATTGGTTTTCATTTTGTATTATTTGTAGTTTTTGAGTTACTTTTTATTCAACAGCTCTCCAGTTTGCTATTTCAGCCATCTGGTTGCTAGGGTCTAAATTACCCTGGCAACCATGCATTGATTTGAACGAGAGACTGGACTGGAATAGGAATAGGAGAGGGCCTGTATAAAAAGAGGAATATTATAAAGTAGCAATAACAATACATTTGCAGCTTCACAGAGCATTTGTTTTGCTGATGGGGGTCAGTGACCCCCATTTGAAAGCTGTAAAGAATCATGAGATGAAGGCAAATAATCCAAAAACTATAAAAAAAAGTATCCAGGATTCGGGATTCGCCCTTTTTCAGCAGGATTCGGATTCGGCCGAATCCTTCTGCCAGGCTGAACTGAATCCGAACCCTAATTTACATATGCGAATTAGGGGCGGGAGGGAAATCGCGTGACTTTTTGTCACAAAACAAGGAAGTAAAAAATGTTTTCCCCTTCCCATCCCTAATTTACATATGCAAATTAGGGTTCGGATTCGGTTCGGTATTCAGCTGAATCCTTCACCAAGGATTCGGCCGAATCCAAAATAGTGGATTTGGTGCATCCCTATAAAAAAGGGGAAAAAAAATCTGAGGGCCAAATGCTTAGAATTAGCCCTTCTATAATACAGGTATGTGGGCTGTTATCCAGAATGCTCGGGACCTGGGGTTTTCCGGATAATGGATATTTCCGTAATTTGGATCTCCATCCCTTAAGCCTACTAGAAAATAATTTTAGCATTAAACAACCCCAATAGGCTGGTTTTGCTTCCAATAAGGATTAATTATATCTTAGTTGGGATCAAGTACAAGCGACTGTTTTATTATTATTATTATTATTATTATTATTATTATTACTATTATTATTATTATAATAGAGAAAAAGGAAATGATTTTTTAAAGATTTGGATTATTTGATTATAATGGAGCCTATGGGAGACAGCCTTTCTGTAATCCGGAGCAGTCTGGATAACGGGTTTCCAGTTAACCGATCCCATACCGGTATACAAAAAATGAAGAACCGTGCCCTTAATATAGTTGTTATTCAAAGTGAATGTGGTTAAGTTGGTGGGCTTGTGTCTGCCACCCAAAGAGTTGTGCAGTGTCCTTATTTTACATCTAAGTCTTGTTTTATTTCCCAGCTGTTGTAGGACTGCTGTACCCCTGCATTGACAGTCGTCTTGGAGAACCCCATAAATTCAAGCGAGAATGGGCCAGTGTGATGAGGTGCATAGCCGTTTTTGTTGGAATCAACCACGCAAGTGCTGTATCCTTTTCCAGATTAGTCAACTCTCAATCACAGGAGCTACCGTGTGTCTACAATGTGCTCAAGTCATATTAAAGGGGTTGTTCACCTTCAAACACTTTTTTCAGTTTAGTTGTTTTCAGATAGTTCAGCAGAAATAAAGACGTTTTCCTTTTACTTTCTATTTTCTATTTGTGACAATTTTTCTAATGTTGAAGTGAAAAGTTTCATTTTTCACTTTCTAAAGCAGCTCTTTGAAGGGGGGTCGCTGACCTATAACTGTTCTACATTGATACATTTAGGTGATACATTTGATACATTTGCTGTGCAGAATCTCTGGGTTTACGTTACAGGCAGCTGTACGAACCGATACAATAGTTCCTAATACTCCACAGATACTGCTGAGAAATGTATCAACAAAATGTAGGAAATAATAACATTGCAGATGCTCCTGGTTTCGTGATGTGCAGGCCGGCCTGATAATCACGGGTTTACCCGCAGGTTGGGTGGGTTTGGGCCAACCTCGAACTATGGTCAAATGCGGCTGCTCGCTCTGCCCCTTTTATGACATAGCAGGTGGGCAAAGGTAGGGCAGGTTAGGGTCGGGTGCCGGTGCGGGTCAGGGAAATCCTGACCCGCACATCACTATCCTGGATCACTGAGCTGCCGGACTGAAACACCAGACATGAACATTAAACTTCAAGCTTCAATTTTGGAAAAATTATAAAAAATAAATAATGTCTTTGTTTTTGGTGAATAATCTGAAAACAAGTGAACTGGAAAAAGTGTTTGGAAGGTGAACAACCCCTCATAAACTCATAAGACCTGAGCTCTTCAAAGATCGTGTTATAGCATTCGTTTGCTTAGTGAGCTTTCCAGACCCACACCTTAGGAACCCCAGATCTTTCACTTGGAAACCTGTATGATTACTAATGTATCTGGTCTATGTAATGTGTGTGTGTGTGTGTGTGTATCTTAATGGCTACTCCCCAAACTTTTTTTTTTACCCATGAGCAATATTCAGATGTAAAAGGAGTCAGGGAGCAGCAAACAGATAAAAAAAAGACCCTGCGCTGCCAAATAAAGGTTGCGATTGGCTATTTGATAGCCCCCTTATGTGGACTGAGAGTCTACAAGAGGGTCTGGTTTTTATTCAACCAAAACTTTTCTCCACGTCAATTAGTAGTTGGTGAGCAATATGCTACTCATGAGCCACTGGTTGGGGATCACTGGTGTAGGGCCTCGCGTTGCTTCCTCTGCCTCACGTAGTTGCTTACCAAGTTTTGATATTGTTGATTTTACGACATTCTCCTTAACTCCTGACCTCTTCAGAAACTTGACTTTGCCAATAACGTCCAGCTGTCTCTAACACTCGCAGCCTTGTCTTTGGGACTGTGGTGGACCTTCGATCGTTCCAGAAGTGGCCTGGGCCTTGGAATTACAATAGCCTTCCTTGCCACTCTTATAACGCAGTTTCTTGTCTACAACGGAGTATACCAGTAAGTCAACCTCCTTGAAGCATAACCAATACCACCCTACCACCCTATTAGAGAGTTTTAAGTGGATTTATCGATGAGATGCAACTTTTATGTTTCCATAGAAAACCTCAACGTTGGCCTGACTGTTCTGAGTTGGATCTCCTAGTAGGACTTGCTGATAAAGTCTTGTCCTCAACTATCAGGCCAAAGTTGCGGCTAAAGTTACATCTCATTGTCCGACATTACTTACAACTGAAGTGCTAATCTATGGCTTTCACAGTCCTGGTGGAAGAGCGCTACAATACATATTTTCATGTGATCCTTTCCTTTTATACTTTGCATGGATCTATGGCCTTTTCTTTTGTTTTCAATAGGTACACCTCACCAGACTTCCTATACATTCGATCTTGGCTGCCATGTATCTTTTTCTCGGGAGGAGTAACGGTCGGCAACATAGGAAGACAGTTAGCAATGGTACGTGAACACCTCTCTCATACTCATAACAAAGAATACATAAAGGAGACCTAACTCCTACAAATGAATGTGGCTAAAAATGCCATATTTTAGATACTGAACTTATTGCACAAGGCTAAAGTTTCAAATTGTCAATAGCAGCAATGATCCAGGACTTCAAACTTGTCACAGGGGGTCACCATCTTGGAAAGTGTCTGTGACACTCACATGCTCAGTGGGCTCTGATTGGCTGTTGAGAAGCTAAGCTTAGGGCTCGTCACTAATTATCCAGCAGAAAATGAGCTTCCCCTGTAATATAAGCTGATGTTACAGGGCTTATTATTAAATTCTGATGCTAATTACACTGGTTTCTGTGCTGCCATGCAGTAATTATCTGTATTAATTACTTATCAGCCTTATATTGTGTCATTTCTATTCTATGTGTACTGTATATTGTGAGTGGGTCCCTAAGCTCAGTAAGTGACAGCAGCACAGAGCATGTGCAGTGAATCAGCAGAAAAGAAGATGGGGAGCTACTGGGGCATCTTTGGAGACACAGATCTTTACTGCTAAAGGGCTGTGGTTGCCTTGGGCTGGTACAGAAGCACAAAACATAATGTACAACATTTCTAGCTACATCTTTAGTAAGGCTTTACTTCTCCTTTAACTTCAGCTAATATTCATTGACATTTAGATCCAATATATCTTATAGGGGGGCTCCTTTTGCCTAGAAGATGTATTAGAGCTCACTCTATTAAAATCACCAAATCATCATGTCTCTCTACATGCAGAATATGCTCTAATACATCTGCTAGGAACGTAAGCCCCCCTGTCAGATATATTGGATCTAACTGTCAATGAATATCTGACACCCAACTGCTGTTGAAGACAGAATGAGGAAAAACAGATGCTGGGAGAGGAATAGTGAAGATAAACTTGATCATTTCAGAAACATACAGCATTTTTAATTGATTGTATTTAGAAAGTTTCTTATTTCAGTATGAAAAAGCTTACATTAAATTTGTGATGTGTAATACTGAATGTACGTGCTTTGTTTCAGGGTTCTTCAGAAAAGACACACAGTGACTAAAGGGATGTATGCACCACCGAACAGGGAGAATGTTGGAAAACCCCATAACAATCCGCAGAATTCACTACAGCAACGAAACTTCAGTATAAAACCTGTTGCTTTGTTTCCAGTCACTGCACGGTACGGTGTGCGGGACAGTTTGCCGCATCTGATCTTATGATTTTATCATTTATGGCGGAGAAAAGCCGGACACACCTCTTCCATCATTAGGGTTTCTGATCTCCCTGCGGGATGGGAACATTTTGAGAAGGTTCTGTGCAGACTTCGCTTCACGATACAGTATTATATTTTCCAATTGCGATACGGAAAAGATTTGTGGAAGCTTCAAGGCGTTTGTGTTCTGTGAAGATTTACAGATCTGGGTGGATGGTGCTGATAAAAGAAGAGTTTGCGTTTCAATAGGAGCCTGTTATTTATCCTAAATGTAAAATAAGGCTGTAGGTAAAAAGGCAGTGTTAGGTATTCCTGTACAGAAAAGATTGATTGGTGCTACATATAGTAAAGAACTCCAACAGCAGTGGGCTGGCTAACGTTATTCCCCACTGTTTGAGAGCGAAAAAGGGAAATGCTCAGACAGACCGAGTTGGCAGCTTATTGGCCCGTGTGCGGCCATCCGATGGCTTCTCCGATCAATATCTGGCCAAAAGTCGGGCAGATCTCGATCGTGCAAGTTAAAAAATCCTGTCAGATTGCGGCCGCATCTATGGTTGTATGCGGTCCCGCCAACCGTCCTCCCGTATTGGATCCGTTATGATCCGATCGTTGGGCCCCAGGGCTCAAGATCGGATCAGCCCGATATCGTCCACTTCAGTGTGGGCTTATCGGGAAGAGAGCGCCAAACGAGCAGATCTCTGTCTATGGCCACCTTTAGCTAATCACATAAAATATACTACCAGTAGGATGAGGGTTTTAGTTCAACTTTGCTATGGGAGTAAATGCAGGGGGGAATCCACAGGAGAAGGAAAGAAAAGAAGGAATGGCCGCCTTTTTTTGCCGCACAGCCTTATTAATATTTGCAGTCTATGATTGCCTTGTAAAAAGAAAAAGGAGAAAAAAGTGCATTTGTCACTTCATTATATACATTTTTGTTATTTTAAATATTTTGTTATATGGGTGAGCACAAAGTATTCTTATTGGTCCTATAATTACATGTATAGATCAAATCTGAGCTAAAATACGACAGTGCAATGTGTTTGGGGAAAAAAAAAAAAAAAAAACATGCCCTACTATTCGCTTTACAATACACATAAGGGATGCATCGAATCAGGATTCACTTCGTTATTCAAAGTCGCCCGAAGTTTCCGCCTGAGGCAACTTCGGAAAACGAAGAGCCGTGTGTGCTTTAGCGCAGGTGACTTTTTATTATAGAGGATGGGAAGACCCGCAAAGGCAGTTCGGGGAGATTGTCGCCAGATGATTATATCCCCCCGAATCTGCCGGTGTGTCACAACCCTAAAGCTGGGAATATTCTAGATATAGACACATTCATTTGTTCATTGTGTCAACTGTTTAGGAATAGTGATGGGCAAATTTGTCCCGTTTCGCTTCGCCGTGAAATTCGCAAAACGGGCGAAAGGTTAGTGAAACACGAATTTTGACATCAACGTCAATTCACAGACGTCAAAACTGATGCCAGCGACAATTCAGACGCCGGTGACATTTGACGCGCATTTAAAGTCAATTTCCGTGGCAATTTCGCAAATTTTCACCCATCACTATTTAGGAATGAATCAATGCTGTGTAAACTAAAGAAGACATAAGAAGTATTACATCTATCTCTAACTTGATTGTTCTACGAAATTAACTCGGAAATGTAAAATCTATTTCAAATCATTCTATTTATTCTGCTAAAGTTATAGATCGGATCTCGGTCCAGGAAGGGGGCTTCTGTCTTATTCTTTCCACTTTTCGGGATTTTTGTATCTAAAATAAAGCCAAAAATATTCATTTAAAAAATCACGTTGCCAACACATGTAGCAAGACCGTGAGCCGAAGTGATTCACGGCAAAAAAAAAGTACGGGAAAATTGCACTATGCTGGATTTCAACTTTATTTTTGATTTTGTTACCAGATCATTGCGTGTAGGGTTTCTTTGATATGTGTATAGATGTATATTGCTTTCAACATTTTTTTAAAAAAAATAAATACATTTTGTGTCTCATTTCATACTTGTGCGCTTTCTTGTGTTGAGATCTAGACATGAGTATTCCCATCTGTTTGTTATATTAAGCCATACCCTGGTTGTTGCTCATTTAGACAGTTATGATAGAAATACAAAATTGAACCAGCACAGACTGGGTTAGAAGTTGGGACTCTCAATTATTTACTGACTGATATCCATAGTACAGGTATGGGATCCGTTATCTGGAAACCCATTATCCAGAAAGCTCTGAATTACACAAAGACCATCTCCCATAGACTTCATTTTTAGAAGCAAAACCAGCTTATTGGGTTTATTTAATGTTTATATCATTTTCTAGTAGACTTAAGGTACAAAGATCCAAGTTACGGAACGATCTGTTATCCAGAAAGCCCCAGGTCCCGGGCATTCTAGATAACAGGTCCCATATCAGTATATCGATCGGACTCCGCAGGGCTCCATGCACTTGTGATGTGCAGGTCGAGAATTTCTCAACCCGCTCCCTCCTAATCCGCACCTGGCAAGGCCTCTGCTGCCCCTCTTTTTATAGCCCTGCGCCCACCCCACAGTGACATCACAAAACGGGCGGGCACAAGTCTATAAATTTTGGCACCGGAAGTGCTAGGTCATGGCCAGGGAGAGCAGGAGAAGAGCTCGACCCGGACCCACCTGCAATCGGATGATGTGCTGGAGTCGGCTGAACCCACGGGTTTCCGGCCATCCCGAACATTACTACCATGCACCTATCAAAACAATAGGGATGCACCCCATCCAGGATTCAGCCTTTTTCAGCAGAATATGGATTCAGCCAAATCCTTCTGCCCGGCCGAACCCAATCCAAATCCTAATTTGCATATGCAAATTAGGGGTGGGGAGGAAAATCGTGTGACTTTTTGTCACAAAACAAGGAAGTAAAAATGTTTTCCTCTTCCCATCCCTAATTTCCATATGCAAATTAAGATTCAGTCCGGTATTCCGCCGAATCTTTCGCGAAGGATTCGGGGGTTTCGGCCTAATCCAAAATAGGGTATTCCGTGCATCCCTACAAAGCAATACAAAGTTTCACCATCTGATGGTTCTGAAATAAGGCAGTTTAGAGGTGATGGTCTATGTTGGCCAGTTCATGGTGCGTCAGCAGATGAGAAAGTGAGCCGCAGCTCTCGCACTTACTGCTTTTGTGATCAGTTGTAGGAAGACGTCCTTACCATGTATAGCCCATGATACATCTCCATCCATTTAGCCCCTGCAGGATCGGTCATGGAAGGGTACCTGATACACGGAAAAAAGGGCCAGTGACGACCATTTGAAAGCTGCAAAGAGTCAGAAGAAAAAGGCAAATAACTAAAAAAAATATAAAAAAATAAATAATGAAAACCAATTGAAAATTGGCCATTCTATAACATACATAAAGTTATATTAAAGGTGAACCACCTCTTTAAGGGTGAAACAAGTAAAATGTTACATGTACATTGAATGAATCCTTCTGGGTATAAAGCTCATTAATGCATAAAGATGCCAACACGTCACATATTTGTATGTATATTTTAATTTGTATTGTTCTTGAGGGCACAGCACTGTACAGCAGAAAAATAAATTAGTAGAAGAAACGGGGTCATTGCAATAATCAATACAGATGAGTACAAAATCCAATATAAATAAATATAAAGTACAGTTACAATAAAGATTACGTTCTTAGTGTCAAGGAGACAAGAGGATTTAGTTCCCTGCCCCACAGAGCTTACAATCAAAATATTTCATGTCACATATTTTACAGGCCTTCATGAATACAGTATGCAGGTAGGAATGGGGTAGGCATAGAACTATGTGAAGTGGGAAGCTGCCAGAATGGATTCAGAGGCTGCAGATGGACAATACTGGAGGCGAACAGAACAGGTTTGTGAGGGTTGGACTAAGCTAAGGTCTGGACTGGGCCGCAGAGCATCAGATTCAATAGAAAGGTCAGAAATGAAGGGCAAGCAGATGGCCAGGAGGAATGAAGATCAGATCGGCAGCAGAGGAGGAAGGTGGATGTACAATTGCCTGCTGGGAGGACAACAAAGCTCTAATTGAAAGCTCTGAGTCTTCCCACATAGTCTATGTGCGTGTGCCGGGCCCCCTCTACTCCAAATAGCATCTCTGATATTCACAGACACAACACGATGCTAATATGGTTTGAGTACTACGGCACAATCACGCCTACAGGGTTTGGTATCTGGGGGAGGCCCTTTAAACAAGTTCATGTCTGTACTTCATCCCGAAGAGCAGGCTGAATTCAGAAAAAGAAAGGAAAGAATACTGCATGTAAGCATCAAGCCTCAATGTGGGTGCTATAGTGCTGGAATTATAGGGGGTGCTGCATTATAAGTAAAACAACTAGGGATGCACCGAATCCAGGATTCGGTTCAGGATTTGGCCAGGATTCTGCCTTTTTCAGCAGGATTCGGATTCGGTCGAATCCTTCTGCCTAGTCGAACCGAATCAGAATCCTAATATGCAAATTAGTGGCAGGGAGGGAAATCACGTGACTTTTTGTCACAAAACAAGGAAGTAAAACATGTTTTCCCCTTCAAACCCCTAATTAGGATCTGGTTTGGTATTTGGCCAAATCTTTCACAAAATAGTGGATTCGGTGCATCCCTAAAAAGAACATGGTGATTTTTGTTTGTATTTGCATAATGCTAGTTTCCAGCAGAATTCCATTCAGTGGAGTAACTATAGAGGAATCAGACGGTTGCAGGGGGCCCGGGCAACAGGGGGACAAGGGCTGCAGGGTCGGCTTCCTCTGTAGCTTTGAAGAAATCCCCACTCGCAAGGGGCAGGCAGAATTGGCGGGTGGCTGAGAGGGGACAGAGATTAGGCAGGCAGCCTAGAGGGAGGGACAGTATCTGATTGGGCCAGCGGGACACCGGGAAAAAACCCGGTGGGCAGGGCCAGAACTAGGGGTAGGCAAGGTAGGCACTTACCTAGGGCGCAAAGCAAGAGGGGGTGCCAGGCATGCACCGTCTTTGCCTCCTACCCCTGGTCTGGTACTGTCTGTTGCTCTGGCCGGCGCTCGCTTCTTGTTACGCATGTGCACATGCCCTATTCTCGTGTGTGCCCTTTCCACGCATGCGTGGTTTTCTGTGCACGCGTTTTCGCACATGTGCGACTTTTTTCGTCACGTTTTCATACACGTGTATGCCTATTGGGCGCAGCCACCAGCCAGCCTGCCTAGGGCGCCTGGCCGGACTGGCCCGGTGGGCCCCGCCGGCGCAGACCCTGTGCTCGTACGGAAGCAGTTTCCAACCTTCCTCCCTGGCCCCCAGCATGGCTGAAAGAAAAAAAAGTTAGAAAAAAATGAGAGAGATCACTTCCCCATAATTCTGACCTGTCTGGATAATGGTTTTCAGGATAACACACCTGTATATGTTGGTCACAGGGCTGGAGTTAGAACAGGGGGTCAGGCTCAATGGAGAAAGTCAGGACGCCCTCACAACAAATCAAAGCAAAATTGCTTATAGTGTTTTTCTGAGCAATTTTGCAAGTTCCATTAATTATATGTATTCTAGTTTTTACAATATTAGTAGTTTGTTACCGTTATTATACTGTACATTTAAAACAACAGCATCGCCTGCTGGTCATTTAGGTTGACTGACTACAGTCGGCTGCAAATTAATTCCATCGGAAAAGGAAAGTCTGCTTGGAATTCTCTGGCCAGTTATAAGCACAGTGACAATGGAGCTTTATTGCAAATGCAAACGGGTACTGTAGCTCTGTATCCTATGATCAGTACATTGGAGATGATAGGACTTTGGTGCCCAACTGTGCTGTACAATTCCTAATTGTTTAAAACTCTACAGCAATGCCTCAACAACACAGACAGATGATCAGTGAGCACAGGGGCAGACTGGCAATCTGTGGATTCAGGCAAATGCCAGAGGGGCTGCTGTAAGATGCTATAGACAATCACTATTTCGTAGGCTGGTGGAGGCTGTTTGGGCTTCTGTGTACTTGAAATTCCAGGGCCTATTTTGAATCCCAGTCTGGGCTTGGGACAGATTGTCCTCCCGAAGGTTATGATGCTCTGCATATACGTCTGATTTTTTGCATGTAGCATTTGAGCTCCATCTAGTGGCAGAAATAGAGATATACCTAAGGGCATTTCGGGTAAGTGCGCTCTAATGAGCAGGACCTTCCTTACCTCCTGTATTGGTCAGCAATCTGTATGTTTGATGCATGTACCCTTCTATTGTACAGCGCCACTGAATATGCTGGTGCCTTATACGTGCATATCACCAGGACCGCCATCAAGGGGGAACAGCGAATGCAAGCTGTTTTATGATGCCACTGTCTGCATTGTAAGTTAAAGGGCAACTAAAGGCTGGTATAAAATTATAGTAATTAGACAGAATGGGTTCTTTTTACCATTTTTGCAGTTTACGCCCATTTTTTTTTTCTAAATGAAATGTTATTGAGAACGAGTTGCCTTTCGAAGTATTTTTTAAGTCTCTGTCGCCTCTTGTGAGGATCACAGATTACAGCAAGTGGCTGGTGCAGGAGGGCTCTTGGAGTTTGAGCTGAATCCTCCTGCATAGAGAACCCTGCCGATGATTTCAGTTCAGTGCACTGGGCTCTGTAGGGCAGGAGCAACTTCCTGGGGCAATCACGGTGTTATTGCCCCACTTTCAAGGACCCCTTTTGTGCCAGTCATATTCCTTGGCAGTGTAATGGCACATCCAGAGGCAGACCAAGAGATACTGGCACCCAAGAGGTGTCATTAGGGCTACTGCCTCAGGCGGCATCAGCCCCCGAGATGGCACTGAACCTGTGAGATCCATTGGGAAATGACACAAGCATGAAAAAATGTTCCTGGGGTGATAAATAAGGGCGTTGATTGGCTATTGATAGCCCTATATGGACTGGCAGCCTACAGTTTAGCAGTGCACCTGGTTTTTATGCAACTAAAACGTGTCTCCAAGCCTGGAATTCAAAAATAAGCTCCTGCTTTGAGGCCACTGGGAGCAACATCCAAAGGTTTGGAGAGCAACATGTTGTTCACAAGCCACTGGTTGGGGATCACTGTTCTACATCTTTCCATCTTCTACAGGTTTTAACACCTGAACTGGCATTTACATTGTAGTGTCGCCCACTGTAACCTGCAGCACTTAGTATCCTCCTATTTGTGTCTGTAAGTTGGCCACCCATTTAGATTGTAAGTTCTATGGGGC
The DNA here is from genome assembly GCA_038501925.1 of Xenopus petersii. NCBI lineage: Eukaryota > Metazoa > Chordata > Amphibia > Anura > Pipidae > Xenopus > Xenopus petersii. Next base: position 11,601,165 of record CM076683.1, read on the forward strand.
AGGGACCTCCATCCTCTTGTCTCTTTGATCCTTAGTTCTTAGGGAACCATTAATGAAACTGTGCTTTGTTTTCATTTACTATTGTGCTCTGTATTTATTTGTATCTATTGTTATAATGACCCCTGTATGTTATTTTAATGAATTGTTCTGCTGTACAGAGCACATAAGCAGTGCTATGTAAATAAATATATACATACATAAACATACATATTTACTTACCTACAATGGACCTTTGCAGCCTGGAGCTGAGCAATGCTGTCAGCTAATTTTCCTATTAGAAGCCTTGCCCCTGTACTAAGGCTAGTATATGTGCAATGTATAAATCCATGTGAATAATAGTAAAGGTATGGGACCTGTAAAGCAGAATGCTCAGGGCCTGGGGTGTTCTGGATAACGGATATTTCCGAAATTTGGATCTCCATATCTTAAATCTACTAGAAAATCACGTAAACATAAAATAAACCCAATAGGCTGGTTTTGCTTCCAATAAGGATTAATTATATCTTAGTTGGGATCAAGTACAAGCGACTGTTTTATTATTACACAGAAAAGGAAATAATGTTTTTTTAAAAATTTATTATTTGGAGTCTATGGGAGATGGCCTTCCCGTAATTTGGAGCTTTCTGGATAACGATTTCTGAATAATGAGTTCCATAGGCGTAATAATAATAATAATAATAATAACAGTGAAGAATAAGGCACATGATGTATAAATAAGCTCTTTCTGTCATTTCAATATAAGCAGGAGGAGGAGGAGGAGGCAGCTGCACAGGACAATCATTTCTTTGTCATTCCAGCCTATCACGGGGGTTTCATGAATAATAAGTCAAGCGTTGATTTTTTTGGCAATCAGCAGTTAAAGTGTGAGATGAAGAAGGTTATTATAGCTGGACTAAATTGAACAGAGCTGCCTCCTGCTGGGGAGGACGGGGAAGGATCACTGAAAGGCTGCACGCTACACAAGGCCATTCCCAAACCCGCCTCGTCTCCCATGCTGAGTTCAATCCAAAGCAAACCGGATCTAATATCCAATCTCAGCATGGAAGCCGACCCAATTGGTGTCCGTTTAGCCAGCGTTTACTCAGCCCCCCTTTCTCTCTTTCCAGCCCCTCCACATTATGGCCAAGTGCCAAAAGATATTTTCTTTTTTATAACATTTAAAGGGGATGTAAACCCAGAAAAATTAAATCTTGCCTAATGAATAAAAGTGTCATTCTAAGCAACTTTCCATTATACAATATATTCTTTGGTGGGTTTTAGCGTTATTTGTGAATGTAAGCTCTATTGAGCCGAGCCCTCTTAACTCCTGGGTGCTCCATCGCAAGGATGTTAAACAGCTGGATTCTGCTACATTGTTCCAAAAGTCAGAACCAACAGTGCAGGGGATAGAAAGGGATACACACTGCTTTAATTTATATATTTGCACATGAGTTAAAGACATTAATATTTATAATAAATATTGGAAAGTTTTTTAGCATTGCGTTGTTTTATTAGGGCAATAGTTCATTATTTGGGGGGGGGGTTATATCCCCTTTAAGTCCCATAGCAGTGGCAGATAGGAAGTTCACTTAAGAATGAGCTTTAAGTACGATGTAGTTATTAATTAACAGGTATGGCATCCGTTATCCGGAAACACGTTATCCAGAAACTTCCGAATTACGGAATGACCATCTCCCATAGACTCCATTTTATCCAAATAATCCAAATTTTAAGAAATAATTTCCCTTTTTTTGTGTAATAATAAAACAGTAGCTTGTACTTGATCCCAACTAAGATATAATTAATCCTTATTGGAAGCAAAACCAGCCTATTGGGTTTATTTAATGTTTAAAGGATTTTATAGTAGACTTAAGGTATTAAGATCCAAATTTCAGAAAGATCCTTTATCCAGAAAACCCCAGGTCCCGAGCATTCTGGATAACAGGTCCCATAACTGTACTAGGACAAATTAACTGTTTAATTATATAATTATATGAACTATATATATTGTGTCTTGTCTCGATAAGCTAAAATGGTTGGGGGTCAGTGGTACAGAGTTAGCCACTTGTTATTATTTTTTTCTTCAATTCTTTTATGACTACTTACCCTTTCCACCACTTCAATGCTGCCATTCACACCACTGCCAGGTTGTTATGGTATGATTGGACCCTAGCAACCTGTTGATTGTATATAAGTTCCAGCTGGAGGGCTGCAGAGTACTTCAACTCCCCCCCCCCAAATAATATATAATATATATCAGTGTGATAGTTGGAACTTGTGCCTGTTGGGGGGCATGGTGGCATAGGGGGTTCAATATGGCACTAACTGATAAAAAGTTTCATAAAAATGTTGGGGGACCCGGTGGGTCTCTGCTTTTAATGCAGATCATTTTGGCTGTATGATGGTGGTCCAAATTTGGTTTTGCCATCTCCCCCCTCTCACTGCCCCACCCATGTGATAATAATAATAATAATAATAATAATAATAATAATAATAATAATAATAATAACACTGACATTTATTCTTGGGGATTCTTGTAGCCTTTTTTTTCCTTAGGGCTGTCATTGCGTTGATATAGTCCTCTGTCTGCCTCTTATTTTGGCCTTTTGTGAGGTTGGCATGTACTCTGGATAAGAAGTGCACCTTATTTTAAAATCATTTAGATCTTTATGAAAAAACTAGACAATGTAACCAGTCTTATTAGATTGTAAGCCCTTCAGTGCAGGGATCACTCTTGCCTTTTATTGCCATGTTTATCTATTTTATATCCTTTCTAACCCTTTGTGGCATCATACAGCTACATTTACATATATACTGGTTTCCCCTCTGCTGAGCACCCTTCTACGGCAGTACCCGGGCTGGGCTGTGCTATCTCTGCTGCGGAGATGCTGTTCTTGGTTATTATGATATGAGAGTAACAGGAATAGTAATTATATCCAGACATGGAAAATATAATATTGCGCTGCTGGGATGTCCATCTTGCCCTCTATAAAACCTTATCTCATAGGTGAATATTAGAGTTCATTCCACCAGGGAGATTATTAGTTATGTTCTGGGGGGGGGGGGAAATGGATCAAAACCAGAGATTATAACTTTAATTACGAAAATAATATTTATATATTTTTTTATCTTCAATCCTGAGCAGAAATGCATCAATGTCTAGGTCACTACTGATAAGATCTTGGATTTATTCAGCAGGAATGATATTTAGATGAATACAAATTGGCAGCGATGGAAATGTTTCTTTCAAGCTGTGACCCTGCAATGGCTTATTTATACATTCTAATGCCGGGGCAGGTAAACCTACCTCTGTGTGTCGCTCACCTATTTTATACTGCAGGGAAGGAGCCACAGAGGAGTGAGAGAGTGTCAAGAAGGATAGAGACAGGCATAGAAAGACAGAGATAGCAAGAAGCAAGCACAGAGAGACATAAGGAGACAGGAGAGAGAGAGAGAGAGAGAGAGAGAGAGAGAGAGAGAGAGAGAGAGAGAGAGAGAGAGAGAGGTGACAAGAAACAAGCACAGTGAAACAATAGGATAGAGAATAGGTAGAGAGAGAGAGAGAGAGAGAGAGAGACAGACAGACAGACAGACAGACAGACAGACAGACAGACAGACAGACAGATAGATAGATAGATAGATAGATAGATAGATAGATAGATATGATAGATGCTAGATAATATATATATAGAGAGAGAGAGAGAGAGAGAGAGAGAGAGAGAGAGAGAGAGAGAGAGAGAGAGAGAGAGATATGATGGATAGATAGATGATAGATAGATAGATAGATAGATAGATAGATAGATAGATAGATAGATAGATAGATAGATAGATCGATAAAGATAGATAGATAGATAGATAGATAGATAGATAGATAGATAGATAGATAGATAGATAGAGATGATAGATGTTAGATAATAGAGAGAGAGAGAGAGAGAGAGAGAGAGAGAGAGGGAGAGAGAGAGAGAGAGAGAGAGAGAGAGAGAGATGATAGATAGATAGATAGATAGATAGATAGATAGATAGATAGATAGATAGATAGATAGATAGATAGATAGATGATATGGAAACGAGAGAAGGAGAGACAAAGAATGATAGAGATCGGTGAATATATATTGAGAGAGAGAGAGGGAGTAGAATGACGAGAGAGACAATGTGAAAGATGAAAAGACAGACAGAGGAGAGACAGAGAGGGAAGAGAGAGACCACACAATACACAATACAAATAAGGAGAGTGTGAGAGAGCCGGAAAGAGTAAGAGAGTGGCAGTTGAGGTTGGCAATGAGAAACATCTATGTGGCTCTGCTCCAGGGACTCTCATTATGTACAGTAGAGGCAATGACAGGGGGAATGGGGAGCTGTCTCCCCTAGAGCATGCTGGGTAGGTCTAGGACAAATGAGAAGAAGCAGCCCTGGGTTATTACCATGTGTGTAATATAGTTGCCTACCTGCCCTGTCCTGTTTCCCCATGCACAGATACACTAGGTTACTTGTTGCTGGGTTGCATGCCATAGTGATATTAGGTATCTCCCAGGGTGTTGTACAGCTACACAGCAAAGCAAGACAACGCTAATTAAGAGGGTATTTCTGGCACACGGCATATCCATTCACCTGGAGACCTGGGTTTTACTTACTGCAGCGCTGCGACTGCCTGTGTGAGTGCAAGCAGTTGGGTCACGTGGTGGGTCTGACTGTCAGATAAGTGCTAGTGTGTAACCTATCTGCTCTCTCCTGGGGGTACAAGGGCAAGGTCACGAGTCACATCCAGTCTCATTCAGCCTCGGTGCCTGGGAATAGATGAGATTATTAGCCGGGGGGGCGTGTGGCTGCACATAAGGAATGTTTGCCATAAAACCGGGGCTGGGGTATAAGAAATCACCTTCATTACTTGGATAAAAATTGCCTTCAAATCATGATAATAACACAAAAGTAAAAACAACTGAAAATAATGTTTGCGCTGCTTAATAAATATAAATTGCGCATATGAATTATATTAACGGATGGCGTTGTCGCCCTTAATTAAAAATGACCCAGAGCTCAGGAACGAATAACCTTAACCCGGATTTCAGAGTTTTCCCTTCTATGGGAAGAAAGAAGCGATCAGAATGCGATTTCCTCGTGGAACTGAGAAGTCGCAATAAAAACGCGGAGACTCAACGACGCTTTCTCCCAAGATCCCGATCATATAATTAGAGTTCATCATATCATTACAATGAGACAATACTCTCCACAACGAACTATTCCCTTTTCCGAGGCGTAATCACTATCCAAGACGCTAATTAGCTTTAGAGAATTCACATTGCGCAGCTCCTCGTCTGATCCACTGAAGTATCTGCGCGATTAAATCGATCCGCGAGGAAAATGAGACGCGGAACCGACAAAACAATGTTCATTATTATAAAGTGATAATTCCCAAACCGAGTGGATTTGGGGTTTTGTGTGTGCGACGTGTATTTACCCAAAAAACAATTCCAAATGAAATAACTGCGAAAATAATTTTTTTTATAGATATATTTTTTATATTACTTAATAAAATAAAACTCCCTCCTTAGTTTCGTGTGCCAGGCGGCTGTCTTATATTATCGATATATAGATGACGGTTCGACAGCAAAAAAAATGGTATAAATAGATAGAGAGTAAGACAGGCATGTGTATTTATTGCAGATGCATTCATTCGAATGTAAGCTCTTCGGATCAGGTTATTTCGCTTTATTTAACATTTTTTTATTTTATTTTACTGTGCTTCTTCCCCTATCTGTGTATTTTGGCTCACATAGAAAGCTGGATATATAATATTCCCCCCCCCCCTGACAGTTTATAATGGCAGTGATGTTATTTAAATAAATCCAAAATAGTTGTGTCACTGCAGACTCCAGATACAAGACTGATAGGGGGCTTTGTTCTATGTCAAAAGGATAAACAGTCAGAAATGAAAGGTATTGTTATATCTGAAAAGGGGTCGGCCCCTTCCCTAGCGATATAGGTATATATATATATATCGCCTGCGATCATTTTATGTGCGATCTGGAGAGCCTGCTGATTATCCAATCTGACAGTTCTCACAGCAGCAGACAAAGCAGAACCCACACCTGGGAAAGTGACATTACTGGGAGTTCTGCTCTTTAAGGACCAACAAATCTACAGGTTACACAATGTCAGACCCAGAACACTGAATCAATCACATTGTCTGCCTGGGTCGCATTCATTTCCCTTATGCATCCAACCGAGAAGAGAAAGAAAGAAAGAAAGAAAGAAAGAAAGAAAGAAAGAAAGAAAGAAAGAAAGAAAGAAAGAAAGATTTTGAATAAAACATTTTAAACACATCATTCCCTTACTAGTCTAGTGATACAATCATAGGATACAGTAAATGTGTACAATACACAACTATATTTTGTGGCACGACTGTCCTGAAGAGCTAGCAATCCAGACAAAAAGGAAAGGAAACAATGAGAAAGAAAGATAATAAGAAAGAAAGAATATTAATAAAACATTTTAAACACATGGATACAGTAAATGTGTAAAAGGGGTACATAAAAAAATGGCTACACAACTATATTTGGTAGCACGTCTGTCCAGAGGAGCTAGCAATCCAGACAAATAAGAAAGGAAAAAATTAGAAAGAGAGATAATAAGAAAGTAAGAATTTTAATAAACCATTTTAAACATATTATTCCCTTACTAGTCTAGTGATACAATCATAGGATACAGTAAATGTGTAATAGAGTACAATACACAACTATATTTTGTTGCACGACTGTCCCGAGGAGCTAGCAATCCAGACAGAAAGGAAAGGAAGAAATGAGAAAGGAAAGAGAAAGAAAGAAAGAAAAAAAGAAAGAAAAAGAAAGAAATAATCTTAATAAAACATTTTCAACACATGGATACAGTGTATGTGTAACAGGGTTACATACAAAAATGGATGCGCAACTATATTTTTTAGCATGTCTGTCCAGAGGAGCTAGCAATCCAGACAGACAGGAAAGGAAAAAATGAGAATGAAAGAAAGAAAGAAAGTAAAGACAGAAAGAAAGAAAGAAAGAAAGAAAGTAAAGAAAGAAAGAAAGAAAAAGAATTTTAATAAAACAATTTAAACACATTATTCCCGTACTAGTCTAGTGATACAATCATAGGATACAGTAAATGTGTAACAGGGTTACACTAAAAAAGGGTTACATTGCTATATTTTGTGGCAGGACTGTCCTGAGGAGCTAGCAATCCAGACAGAAAGGAAAGAAAGAAATGAAAAAGGAAGGGAAGAAAGAGAGATAGAAAGAAAGAACAATAAAAAAAATTGAAATGAAATCAATTGTGCTCTTACTTGTCTAGTGATACAATCATAGGATACAGTAAGTGTGTACAGGGTACAATACATAACCATATTTTGTAGCTCGCCTGTCCTGATGAGCTAGCAATCCAGACAGAAAGGAAAGAAAGAAATGTGAAAGGAAGGAAGGGAAGAAAGAGAGAGAGAAAGAAAGAAAAAAAAGAAAACATTTTGAATCCAATTATTCCCTTACTGGTCTAGTGATACAATCATAGGATACAGTAAATGTGTAACAGGGCACAATACACAACTATATTATGTAGCTTGTCTGTCCCAATGAGCTAGCAATCCAGACAGTGTCGGTAGAACTGCATTGTTATGCAAATGCCCCAGCAGCAACAATAAGTGTGACATTGATATGAGGACACAGACGCAGATGTATTACTGTACCCCCTCCCATACCAAAAATACTGATGTGGCATCTAAACGAAGAGAGTCTCTGTTTATTTATTATTATTATTATTTTTTTTTTGTTGAAGAGCCAGGAAATGAAATGAAATACAAATATTTATCTTTGTGCTTTTATCCTGAACTTCAGATGATGATGATGAAATTTAACATCCAAAATAAATACTCATAACCTCCTGTTTAATTATTAAGTATTAATCGTGTTTCTGCAAACTCCTTTTATCCCTTTTTTCGTTGTAAATAGAGGGGGGGAAAAAAAAGATTTCCCCCCCCTTTGTCCCAATTGATTTGCATATTTGCATTAATACAGCTTTGTGATTTAATACTATCTAAACCGAAAAGTAAAGGGAACTGAAGCTGCCCAAAAGTGAAGTCATGTTTGGTCAGGTGGGCTTAGGGAAATAAACAGGGCAATTATTCTGTTATGGAAATCCGTTCAAGCTTTATTTTAAATGAAAAAAAAAAAACAATTTCTGCCTTTTAACATTTTTTTTTTAATTTTAGAAAAATGTATTGTTTTTTTATATCAAGTAATAGGATAGCAACACAATTCCCACAATCCTCCCTGAGCCATCATCTCGAACAGCAAAGTCATTCGTGTTGTTTCTTAGCTTGGAATTCTCTACTGGAAAATCCAATCTGGAATTGGAATTTTCAAAATTCAGGAGCAAAACCTAGCAGTAACCTGAAACTCTTTCATTCCATTTCTCTATACTGTGTCTTTATTTGAAAGTAAAGGAATAAAGGGAAATTTTCTGAACAAGGGGTAACAATGTTACCATAAAGTACCCTGCATAGTTACTGTTGTGCTACTTGTATACAAATCGATTGTGCCATCATCACTATTGTGTTATCATCACTGTAGAAAGTGTATAATACACAATACATATATTTCTATATAATTATTATTATTATTATTATATTATTATTACTACTACTACTACTACTACTACTACTGCTACTACTACTACTACTACTACTACTACTACTACTACTACTACTACTACGAAGAATAGATTAATAATAAAATAATAATAATTATATTTTTATATTATATTATTCAATATATTATAATTAAATTGTTATTGTTTTATTATTAATAAATATATAATAATAATAATACTACTACTAATAATAATAATAATAATGTGTTTATGTTTAGATATCTCCTCCTTAACTGAAAAGGTTACAATCCCAAGAATGGAGGGATGTTTAGTTAGACGGGGCAGTGTTGTAAATCACTTGTAAATGATTGGTTTGAAATGAATTTAATTCAAATTAAGAGGTTATTTTAATAAAAGGGCATTAGAACAATAATTTGTAGCGGTTG